>JARYGA010027413.1:0-43643 GCA_030545235.1 Helianthus tuberosus
GCACAACACATATCACCACTTTGACATGTGAGAAAAGCCCTTAACAACCTCTGTCCATGACAGGTGCTGAGTCCAAACTATAGTACTATCGTTGCTAAGGTGTCAGGCAACAATCACTGTGTAAACATAACATATATGCATTCATCAAGTAACACGTATAACATGCAGTAACGGTTAGCGTATAAAAGTGTTTACATTGTGTGATTGATGTGATTTGATATAAGTAATGTATGTAACACCCAAAAGTGCTTAAAGCAAAAAGGGATCGAGTATACTCACAGAAGGTGCTTAATAAATAAACACCGTCTTGGATTGAAGGGAGCACTGGAAAATTAGCCTGATTATAGAACAATAGCATAAGCGAAGAACAGTGCGTAAAACGGTGCGAGTGAACAGGATGACGGATTGTTATCCGATCGGATGACCTTCCAAACGGATGGTCATCTGGACGGATGGCCATTTGGTCGGAGGGTGATCCGTTTGGGATGGACGTGTTTGTGTATGATGGCTTTAAAGTTTTTGTTGTAGCATTTTGAAAACAGAGAAGTATCTGTACCCTTCAGGTCGTTCGACCAAACAGTCGTCCGGTCGGATGGTCGTTCGCTTGGATGGCGATCCGTCCAAGTGAGACATTTCTCAGAGAACAAGTTCACAGCAGGATGGTCATTCGACCGGATGGTCGTCCGATCGGATGACCATTCGTTTGGAATTTATATGTATTGAAAGTTTTGTAAAAGTTTAAGTGTTGAGACCAAATGTCATCCGATCGGGTTGTCGTTCGATCGGATGGCAGTCCGATCGGATGGCAGTCCATTTGGTGACTTGCTCGTTTTGAAATTTTTTAAGTTTGAAAGTTTGCGGTTTGATCAAGACGGTTATGACAACATGTTAAACCACGGGAATTCCCTCAAGTCCAAGTTATCCGATCGGACGGGAATCACCCCATTCTGACCAGTTAACTGTTCTTGATGGTCGTTCAAGTTCAACCTTCTAAGTAGGTTATCTCGTTGATAGGAAGCAGATCTCAGACTGACACATAACTAGAGAATGAGTAGAAGGCCTGGATGAACTCCGATTCTATCGGTTTTGAGGGCATGAGTGTAAAAGAGTTGAAAAAAAGTTATGAAAACATCTTTCAATCCTTTTAATCCTAAAATGTTTAGATTAGTGTTTAAGCATGTTGAAATCTCTTAGATCTGAGTTGTTCTTGGTGGAATGAGGTCAAATCTTGAAGTTTATAAGAACCCCATGATGACATCATCCTAGAACACCTCAAATCAGCCGATTTGATGGTTAAAAGTGAATTATTGATGGTGAAAAAGAGGAAGAAGTGTATAAAGATCAAAGAAGTACCAGATTTGGGGTAGAAACTTACAAGAATCGTGAGGAATCGAGAGAAAGTAGGCTGAGAAGTCGAAGGGTCGCACCAGAGCTGTCACATCAATCTTATCGCAAACTCGAGATGCAAGGATTTTATTTATGGTATTTAGTAGTTAGGTTATTTGTGTAACTAATGGGTAATACTATCGCATCGCTTACTCGCAATGCTCAACGCACGAAACGAAAAGTCAAAAACCAACTCACACCACACATCCGATCGAACCGCCCCTCGTTCGCACACCTGCACCGCCTTTCCTCTTTTGGCATCTATAAATAGCACCTGTCACATGTGATGTGACAGGTGCTATTTATAGATGCCAAAAGAGGAAAGGCGGTGCAGGTGTGCGAATGAGGGGCGGTTCGATCGGATGGTCATCCGGACGGATGACCATTCGATCGAATGGTCATTCGATCGGATGTGTGGTGTGAGTTGGTTTTTGACTTTTCGTTTCGTGCGTTGAGCATTGCGAGTAAGCGATGCGATAGTATTACCCATTAGTTACACAAATAACCTAACTACTAAATACCATAAATAAAATCCTTGCATCTCGAGTTTGCGATAAGATTGCGTTGTGATAGAGTTGCGATTGCGTTTACGATTAATCACCTCAACATAAACATATCATGCACAAGTAACACATAATAGCAGACACACGTAAAACAATATCCATAACCTATAATTCGAGTTGCGATGCGATTAGCGACAAGTCGATTAGCGATTAAACTGCGATTAAATAGTGATTTATTAACATGTACCCCACATAATACAACTAAAGCAATTTAAATTTGAGTATCGATTATAAGTCGAGAAGTACAATCAGTAGTTAAGCAAGGAGTGATAGATCGCAATTAGCAATCTTTTCTTCCTTTGACTTTGACTTTAACTTTGACTTGTGCTTTGACTTTCTAATGTCGGGTTTTTGCAGCCTCCTCTACTTTAGGAAATTTCGTCCCGAAATTTAAGGCGCAGGCGTAACAAACAGTTGCGGATACTTAGCCTTCATGTCACTTTCGAGTTCCCAGGTGAACTCAGCACCGCCTTCCCAGCGAACCTTCACAATGGGAATGCGTGAGTGTCGGAGTACCTTGGTTTCTCGGCCCATGATCTCGACAGGCTTTTCCATGAAGTGTAATGTTTTGTCCACTTGTAGATCCTCAAGAGGGACATGTAATTCCTGGTCGGCTAGACACTTTTTGAGGTTCGAAACATGGAAAGTCGGGTGGACGTTACTAAGTTCCTCCGGTAGTTCGAGTCTGTAGGCCATTTTGCCAATCCTTTCCAGAATTTGAAAAGGTCCAACATATCGAGGCGCGAGCTTTCCTTTCTTGCCAAATCTGATCACCCCCTTCCAAGGTGCAACCCTTAGGAGTACGTGATCGCCAATGTCAAATTCAAGGGGCTTGCGGCGTCTATCGGCGTAACTTTTCTTGACGACTCCCAGCTTTCAGCAGATTGTCTCGAATTTGGAGGATTTTGTCAGTCGTTTCTTGCAGTAACTCAGGACCGGTAATTTGCGCATCCTGCTCTCGTGCCATACAATAGGCGATCGACATTTTCTCCCATATGATGCCTCAAATGGTGCCATTTGGATGCTAGAGTGATAACTATTATTGCACGAGAATTCTACTAAAGGTAAATGGGAATCCCATTTACCACCGAAATCTATTACACACGACCGAAGCATGTCTTCGAGGGTACGAATCGTGCGTTCAGTCTGACCGTCGGTCTGGGGATGGAATGCGGTACTTAGATTGAGAGTAGTACCGAGAGCGGATTGAAACGTTTCCCAAAGACGCGAGGTGAATCGACCATCGCGGTCAGAGATGATGTCATGAGGTGTCCCGTGTCGACATATAACTTCGTCGGTATAGATTCGTGCTAATCATTCTACCTTATAGTCTTCCCGTATCGGTAGAAAGTGAGCAGATTTGGTAAGACGGTCAACGATAACCCAGATACTATCGTGACCTGATGGTGTGCGTGGGAGTTTTGTTATGAAGTCCATAGTTAAACTCTCCCATTTCCACATAGGGATCTCGGGTTGCACGAGTAAGCCAGAGGGGTGTTGATGCTCAGCCTTGACTTTCGAACAATTCAGGCATTTCGAAACGTAGATAGCGATATCCTTCTTCATGCCCGGCCACCGGTACTTGTAGCGAAGGTCTTGGTACATCTTATCGGCACCGGGATGAATGGAGTATCGCGATTTGTAGGCTTCGTCTAGCAGAATCTGTCGTAAATTGGTACGCTTGGGAATCCAAATTCGGTCTAGATAATGGAGTATACCATTCGATTTATTCACCAGTTGTTCTCCGTTATTGATGATCCTTTCTTTCTTCAAAGTGCGTTCGGTAAAACAAGCATGTTGGGTGTCACTGATAAGAGCTTCGAGTTTGTGCTGGGCTTGAGTATTATGAACGCTATGCAAATAGCTTCATCGACTGAGAGCATCGGCGATGACGTTTGCTTTGCCTGGATGGTAACAAATCTCACAGTAGTAATCATTGATGAGTTCAACCCATCAGCGTTGGCGCATATTCAGTTCTTTCTGGTTAAAGATGTGTTGTAGGCTCTTGTGGTCGGTGAAGACCGTACACTTGGTACCGTAAAGGTAGTGTCGCCAAATCTTTAATGAAAAAACAAGTGCACCAAGCTCGAGATCGTGGGTTATATAGTTCTTCTCGTGGATCTTGAGCTGTCGAGAGGCGTACGCGATAACCTTGTCCTGTTGCATCAGAACAAAACCAAGACCGAGGTTAGAGGCATCGCAGTAGACTACGAAATCGTCGTTTCCGTCAGGAAGTGAGAACACGGGAGCGTTGCAAAGCATAGCTTTGAGAGTTTGAAAGGCCTCCTCTTGTTCAGTCCCCCAAACAAAAGGTTGGTCCTTATGCGTAAGAGAGGTAAGCGGAACAACGATTTTCGAGAAGTCAGCGATGAATCGGCGATAGTAACCCGCCAATCCGAGAAAAGAACGAACTTCGGACGGGTTCCTTGGTGTACCCCAACTCTTAACAGCTTTGATCTTCGTAGGATCGACTTGAATACCTTGACTATTTACGATGTGATCAAGGAATTGAACCTCCTCAAGCCAGAATTCACACTTGGAGAACTTGGCATAGAGACGGTTTCCCTGGAGTAACTCAAGAACCAAATGTAGAAGCTGTGCATGTTCGGGTTTTGACTTGGAATAGATCAAGATATCATCGATGAACACGATGACGAAGCGGTCGAGAAAGGGTTTACACACGCGATTCATTAGATCCATGAAAACTACGGGGGGGGGGGGGGGGTTAGTTAAACCAAAGGGCATAACAACAAACTCATAGTGACCGTATCGGGTTCGAAAAGCGGTTTTGGGTATATCTTCCTCCTGAATTTGTAATTGGTGATAGCCTGAGCGGAGATCGATCTTCGAGAAACACGTAGCACCTTGTAGTTGATTAAAAATCATCGATTCGAGGCAAGGGATAGCGATTCTTGATAGTCAGCTTATTCAATTCCCTATAATCGATGCACATTCGGAACGATCCGTCCTTCTTTTTGATGAAAAGGACAGGCGAGCCCCAAGGAGAGGTGCTAGGGCGAATGAAGCCTTTATCAAGCAGTTCCTGGAGCTGACTCGAGAGTTCGCGCATTTTAGAAGGAGCTAGGCGATAAGGCGCTCTAGCAACCGGATTTGCTCCAGGAATAAGGTCCATTCAAAAATCGATATCACGAGTGGGAGGTAAACCAGGTAGATCTTTAGGAAAAACGTTAGGAAAATCACGAACCACAGGTACCTTGTCTATTGCCTTAACTTCCTTTTCCTCCTCTACTACAATGTGCGCCAAGAAAGCTTGGTATTCCTTGTGGAGATACTTGCTAGCTTGGACACATGACATGAGTTGTAACTTCTTCGAAGCGACTTCACCATAAACACACAATTGATCACCATTTGCGAGAGAGAAACCAATCATTTTATCGAAGCAAACAATTTCAGCATGATTCTCTCGAAGGAAATCCATACCTACTATGACATCAAAGCTACCAAGTTGCATCGGGATAAGATTGATCGAGAAAACGTGACCGTTGAGATCAAGAGTACAGTCACGCAGAACGGAGCTAACAGGGACGGTTCTCCCGGTAGCAGCTTCCATGTCGAATGTTGATGGGAGATTAACGCGTTTACGGTTTAGGAGCCTTTCGAATTCGAACGATACAAAACAGTTATCGGCTCCAGTATCAAATAAACACGAAGCATATATACCATTTACGAGAAACGTACCATTAATCACGTTGTTGTCTGCCTGAGCCTGACGGGCATTGATGTTGAAGACTCGTCCGCAGGCTGCTTGCTGAGCTGGCTGCTGCTGCTGCTGTTGGTGTTGTTGCGGTGCTGGCTGCTGCTGCTGCTGTGGCTCTTGCTTCACCACTCTGTTTGGGCAAACGTTTGCGAAGTGGTTGGGATCACCACAGGCAAAGCAGGTTCTTGCGTGAACATGCTGATAAAGCCAGCATCAGGCAGACACTGCCCCAAAGGCCTGTATGAGCCAGAAATATTTTACTACACTAGTGGTGAGTGTAGGGATACAAGGGTTGTAGAACTGCGTCTCTAGGAATAAGTTACCATGACTGGATGTGCCTAAAACGTACTCTAAGTACAAAAATTCAGCACTTTACATAATAATTCAGCTTTTAGCTACCTAATAAAGTGCCAAAACATGAGAAAAATAAATATTACTAGACACTTTCCAAAGTGTCAGAAATGAGTTGTGTCACTAAAAAGGGTATTAACGACACTTTAAAGCTTTGTTAAGCACTTTAACGGATTACTATCCAACCGAACAACCGGATTATACCCGGAACATGAAAATATTGTCAATTTCATTATTTATCTTTTTCTGAGCCAGTTAGGGTCCCTGAATACCCTAACACCCATTGTAACGCATGACACACCACTAACCGGGTTAACCTTACTTAACCTAACTAATATACTTAACATTTAGTTGGTTTTGGACTAGGTACCCCCCCCCCCCCTTAGAAACCGTCCCCATGAGGGGGACACCCTTGTACCATTATTTGATTATTATAATCATGTGTATAATATCTAGTTGACATATAATCCATTGGTTAATCACATTAGAATTTGTCTATAAGATCATGACTTAACACACATGATCACAAACTTAACACCACACCTCACACACACTCTCTCCCTCTCTTTGAACTTTCGGCCGAGAGCACCCACCCCCCATCCATCCATTTTCGATTCCATGCAAGCCATTCCAATCATCTACAAGTGATAAGGATCTCATACGAAGAAGCTTGGTGCAATCGGAAGGCAAAGGACCTCTTTATCTTGCTTTTATCCACCCTATTTGCGTCTAGATTCTTCCCTAGCCTCGAGCTAGTGGTATGTTGCTTAAATCACCTTCTTGAACTATTTTAAAGTGGGTAATATGATTTGTAACAGTTAAAACTCGTAGACATACAAGATGATACACAAAAGTCTACTTAAAACACTAAAAATGGTGGTTAAAAGCTCATATGTTGTGTAAATCATGTAGTATTTGATTTGTGTGATTAGTTGGACCCGATCTATGATGTGGTAACTCGGATCGTCATTTAACCCGGGTTGGTCATGATCATGGATCATGACATAAGGTTGTTTTGGAAGTAACAAGGGTTAAAGGATGAACTCTACCACACATAAATCATGAACTTGTGTAAAAGCGATTTTTGTTTGTGAAATAGTGTTTAAAACTAGTAGATCTACGTATCTACAAGCGGTATTTTCAAAAGACCTCGTGTCAAGTGAAAACATATTTTTAAAGACGGATCTTACACTAACACGAATGGTTTTTAGAACACACAAGTGTATAAACACTTGTGTAACACAAAGTTTCGACAAAATAACTATTTTTGAAAAAGATGACGAGAAGTTGTAAAGACGGAACTTCCATAAAAACGAGGTTTTTACAAAATCGGATAGTTTTATATAAAGATCCACTAAAAGTAATGGGATTTACTTCATAGTTTGGATAAATCACAAGTTCATGAAATTTATGCGATTTATATACATATTTTGACTAGTTTGTGATTTGAACATTGTTTTGGTTGAATGAGAAAATTGTTGGTTGATTTGTAAAAGAAAATGATACGCTTGAAAGCGTGGCCACCTCCAGTTACAGAGGAAACTCTGGCAAAATTTTTCCAAAAGCCTAACACTTAGAAATATTTTCACTATAAGTGTTAGAAATACATTTTGACTTGTTTTCAAAATATAAGTTTCGCCACGACTATATTTACAAAACATCGGAGGTGGGATTTTCACAAAATAAAACGTGATACATATATATATTTAGTATATATTCTTCCTTCACAACATCACTTGTATAAGTGTTCATGATTATTTTGTGAACTACGTAAATATTATTTTTAGAGTAAAAATAATATTACTAAGTATTATTTTGGGAAAATCACATGTATTAAAATATAATATTTTTGGGAAGAATATTTATATTTTGGAGTTAGGAATAAAATATATTAAGTGAGACTTAATAGTGTAATCCGAACTATACGAACGCACATGCATTAAATCCCCCATCCTTGGGAAGGAAAAATGACTACCAAGTATATACAGAATGTAAACACGAAATAGTTGCCTAACTATTTCCCAAAAACTTAAACCATAAAGCTAAGGCACGGCCGTCCGTCTAATAGAATTAGTACGTGTAGGTCGTCACACAGCTGTTTGATTTGGAGGCATACTTGGTAGAGACGCACCACGGTGAGTTCATGTCCCCCTTTTCTCTAACTGTTTTCAGTTTTCTTAACTGCGGGGGTGAAATACATGTTACTTCGATTACAAGTACTTTATACATGGTATGGTTAGCGTAAGGAGGTTTACTACTTAGATTATGTGAGTGGGTAGGAGCAATATGAGGCCATTAGTCCTTATGGCAGGACCGAGGGACAGGAGCGGTAGATCTATCTGGGTGTAGCGAGCCCAGCCCCAGGCCAAACTAGAAACGGACCTCGGGGTGACTTTGTCCACATACTAATGCCGTGGCGAAATCTGCTAGGTTTGAGTCTCCCTATTTGAACTTCACATATATCAGTGGCCTTGCAAACCATTGGTGATCTCAATTCCCTTATTTGCTACATACCAAGACTATTTTTATACTCACAAAGGTTTACTTACTCACTTACACATGAACTCACTCAACATTATTGTTGATTTTTCAACTTACATGTATTTCAGGAAATTAAAGGATCTGGCGCGGTATGACATGTCTTCCCGCTGCACTAGTTACGAGGTCATCCGGGTTTAGGGAATGTGACTCTTTCCTGGACAAGTCACAGTCCTTAAGCTACGCTTATGTTATGTTGTGTTTGTTGAACAATGTTTATGTCGTTAGAATGTGTTTCCGTTAAGACAATGTTATTGTATTTGGTTTTTAAAACTTAATCGAATGGATGATCTTGCATGATTTTATTTCATATAGCTTTGTTATGGTTAAGCTATGGTATTAAGAAGTCACACCAAATTAACCACGCTTCTGCAAAGCCAGGGTGTGACACTTGCTGGCCTTGCGGAGCTGGTAGAGCAGGAGCTTGAACTGGGGCTGGAGCTTGGCGAGGACCGGTACAGCAGTTAGCGGTGAAATGGCTTTACAGGTTGCAATGAACACAAAAACGGCATGCGATTCCAACCAGGTGATGATAAGTACAATTAGGGCAAAGCGGGTGTGGACCAGTATATGCACGCTTGGCTGGCGGTGCATTGGCCACAGGCGCCACTACTTGGCGGTTCTGAGGTTGCGGTTGGGCAGGCACGGCTTGGAGTGGAGCGGCAGTTACTGCATAATTCTTGTTGCTGGAGTTGCTCTTCTTTCTCCTGCGGCATGAGGACTTTGAAGATTGCGATGCGGTGGCGGTTTCAGAGGTGGGAGCAGAGGTAACTTGGTGACAAATCTTGGTGCTTTTATCAAAGTAACCAGCCCAAACTCGCTTGTCATTAATCTCGGCAGCGAGCAGGAAGGTTTCCTCAATAGTTGTCGTCTTCGTAGCTTGAATGAAGTCAGCAACACAATCCGACAGAGCACGGATGTACTTCTTGATGGTTGTCTCGGGAGTAGTAACTTGACCCGGACAGATGATACTCAGCTGCTTAAAGCGAGCAGTTACACCAGCGTTGTCGCCACCATCCTGCTTGATATACCAGAACTCGTCCTCCAGCTTCTGAAGCTCGTGGGGAGGGCAGAAAACTCATCCCACGTTAGCCCATAGGCTGCATCATTTCAGCTCTTGTTTCTCTCGGCAGTCCACCAATCCAGAGCCCTGGATTGGAAAACGCCAGTGGCGTTAACGGTGCGAAGGTTTTCCGGACAGCCGCTTTAGAGCAGGGTGACTTCGATCGAATCAAACCATTGAAACATGGCCGTAGGCCCGTCTTCTCCGGTAAATTCTTTGGGACCACAGGCTTTGAACTGCTTGAAGCTAAAAGTACCCTTTGGTGAGTCAGCCCTTGATTCCTCAGAGGACTTGTTAGCGTTTTCGTTCAGCTCGCTGACAATTTGCGGAATGACTTTTGCCATCTGCTTTGCGACTAGTTCAGCGATGCATTTGTCCTCATGGTTTAGTCATGCGGAGCGAGCAGTGTGTGATCCAAATGACGACATTGTCTGCAAACAGACATCGTCACAGGACTCGGACACAATTTCGATTAACCCTAGCATAGTCTAGCGATTTCTCTAAAAGCTACTTAATAAAAATCTCAGGAACACACCAAATCACAAAATCACGTAGGCACATAATCCACAGAAGCATGTAATCACATAAGCACGTATACCACGTAAGCACGGAAGCACATAATCCACATAAACGCATGTTCAACTATATTTTGCACGTATTCACCTACATATATTGCATGTATCCACTATCTTTCGCAGAGGCATATAGAGATCGAGTATTGCAAGTGCGATTAGCGTGTAGCGAGCGATTTGTTAGCGTATTAAGATTGATGTGCAGTGCGAGTTGTGTGTGTTAATCAAAGCGAACAACGAAAAGCGCATAAATCACCAAAATCGAAACACATAAACATCTAAAATCACATAAAATTATCATAAAATCGATAAATCTCAGAGTCGGTGGTGGCGAATTCCAGAATTGAAACACATAAAATCGAAGATAGATCGTCTTGGCTTGATAGACGTTGACTACCCAAAGTGATTCGACTATTCTCAAGGACGTCAAGTACGTGCTTCGGCCTAATAGACTATGCTCTATCACCGATATACGGTGAATGACACACATCTTTTCAGTCCTTTACTCAACTCACGTCATTGGAATCCATCGAGACTTTGGTGAGAGTTTCGCAAAACCAAAAATAGAGAACGGAAAAAGTCATCAAGGTTCGGGTTTCACCCCTAACTTAGTGACTCTATCCCTGTTTGTGTGATAGAATCACGAGATAGATGGGGAATCAGCGTTGAAGTATGGATTTCACTCCTGATTCAACGAAAATTCTCGTGTTGATAGTAAAAATAGCATGTCAAACGGGCGGTGTGGTCGAGAGTTTGCGGTTTTCACACCTATTCTCAACCAGATCATCCGTTTTGTGTGTGTAGTCAGCCTTAGGAAAGGCTGATCTTACGTGTAACTGTGTATGCGATGTTCGCGCAAGAATGTAGTGTACAGGGAGT
Source organism: Helianthus tuberosus (assembly GCA_030545235.1). Classification (NCBI taxonomy): domain Eukaryota; kingdom Viridiplantae; phylum Streptophyta; class Magnoliopsida; order Asterales; family Asteraceae; genus Helianthus; species Helianthus tuberosus. The sequence goes on from JARYGA010027413.1 coordinate 11,071, forward strand.
TCGAGCGAGAATATTAAGTAAGCTCATGCAAAACCCCTACCGGGTATGCACAAGTCGGTCTGTTGGTACTTAGACTATAGGCTAGGTTGATTCTAAGACATCGACCCGAACTAGGTTGAGTCTTGCCTAATTCCCTATAGTTATGGCTCTGATACCAATCTGTCACACCCCAACTGATGGCAGAAACATCGGGGCGCGGCACTGAGCGAAACAGATTGTTCAGGAGAAATCCATAACAACTAAAATCCATAACATCATGTCCCATACCATAATATATCAGATAAAAGCAGTTATTACAGACATTGTTTTCTCAAAGACAAATAAAATGTTTCGACAACTCAGATTTTAAATTGTTTGTTTTTAGACTCTTCCTATTTGAATTCCATATAGCAAGCATCCTAGCATTTCAAACACCTGTCACATATGTTAAAATATGAGTCAATACACATAGTGTAAAGGTGAGCATAGAAGTTTAATAGTATAATAGATAGCGAAAGCGAGTTTACGCATAACCAGCATGTAACATGTATACTGTGAAGCAAGTAGGTTATCGACAATGAAATATGCACAGACGTGACTACGAGTTGTAGAATGCGCAACACATTCACCACTGTGACATGTGAGAAAAGCCCTTGACAACCCCTGTCCATTGCAGGTGCTGAGTCCAAACTATAGTACTATCGTTGCAAAGGTGTCAGGCAACAATCACTGTGTAAACATAACATACAAGCATTCATCGAGTAACACGTATAACATGTAGTAACGGTTAGCGTATAAAAGTGTTTGTGTTGTGTGATTTGTCACACCCCTTTCTAAGGCGGAAGCACGAGGTGTGATCATGAAAGGTTCTCATTGCATACGAATGGTAAACATACTACATGCTCGTAAAAATAACTTCAAATACCTGTAAGGCCCTATAATGGTGTAGGTTTACGCTTATCTTTATCAAACACAATTATAGGCTATTGGGCTTAGCCTTGTAGTGGGTTAGATAATATTGGGATAAGCCATGTGGGCTATTTAAGTGATTTGGGCCTGTTTGGTTATTAGTTGTGCATGTGGGCCTGGCCCAGTCTGTAACTAGGTCACCCTATGTAACTATAAATAGGGTGAACCTAGTTCATTATTAGGTTAGACATTTTTGAGAGCTTCTTCAGTATTTTCGATTTCTGTGTTGGTGTACCAGACGGTTCTCTAGAAACCGTGTGCACCTTGGTTATTCAATCGATTGCAAGTTCTTGTTCTTATCACTTTCATTAGTATTCCGCGCTTTTGATTGTGATTTTGATATCCGATTGTGTAGTGATTCTGGACTTACAATTGGTATCAGAGCCTAAGTAGTCTTGCGAAGGCTCGGTTTTTAATCGGATATTTTTTTGAAGATCGAAGAACACGAAGAACAGGTTGAAGATTTGAAGAACAGTTTAAATATTAGTGTTTTGATCTGTTTTGGTAAAACAGTCAAAGTGTTTGCTTGTTTTTCGAAGGTTATTTGTGGAAATAAATCAAAGAGGTTGAATTTCAAATCAATTCCTTAATTCTCGGGGGATTTGATTAGTGGAATTATCTACAAAAATTGCAACAAAAAGTCAAAGTGTTCAACAACTTTCAAGCTTGTGCGACGGAAACAAGTCCTTGTGCGATTACAATTTTATAACAGCCATCAAAGCTAGTCATCATCATTGCTTCATTATTCTTGTGCGATTGAAGCAACTGATCTTGTGCGACTACAAATTTGTCTTGTGCGATCATCTTCCTATTCTTGTGCGATCCATCCTTCATCATCACCGGTTCACCTCCAACCACCGTGTTACCCTCGTCGTTCACCGAAACTGCACACCGAACCCGACGATTTATCACCTCCGTTCAGTATCAACATCATCTTCTCGAGACCACCTCCGCCACCTCCGACCAAACTGTGAACCCATATTATCATCACCACCGCGCACCGATACCGATTCCGCAAACCGTTAACTGCCACCACCACAGTCATAGCACCACCTCCTCAGTCGCTGCTTCTTCTCCTTGTTACATCGTCATTCCGCATAACCTGATATTCATCGTCACCTACATCTCCATCTCCGTCGTGTTCCGATTACCGTCCAACCTGCAACCTTCTCCGGCTGTCAGCTTCATCGCACCACCGTCATCATCACCGTGAAATAACCTTCTCCGGTTGTCAACCTCCATCGTCACCAACCTGCAACTGTTCTTATTGTTAACCTGCAACCATCACCGTCTTAATCGGCTGCTCTGTTCCATCTTCATCTCCAGCAGCTGAGGAAATAGGTTTTTGTTCAGTTGTTTGTCGAACGAAGAAGACGAAGACGTTTGGCGGCTGAGTTTTATAATTAGGGTTTTGGTTGAATCAGTTTCTATATTGAAGAAGACGTACAGTACAGTTGTTTAGATTTTTTTTATATATAATAATAATAATAATAATAATCATTGAGTCATCATTACCTAATAATTAATAATAACATAATAATTATAATTATAATATTAATTAGTTTTTATATAAATAAAAAAAGGGGTTTTTATATATATATAAAAAAAAAAATTTGTTTTGTTAAAAATTAAAAAAAAAAAAAATTTGTTTGTTGGTGATAAGTTTAGATAGGTTTGGAGGTGCGATACAGGAAGTTGGTTCGTTTGTGTGACAAAGGGGTTGAGTTAGCGAGTACACAGGTTCTCGCTTTAGGTTTGTGTTGAGGAAATAGTGTACGTGATCCTACGTGTGCACATCTTCGGGGGATCATATCTTCGGGGGATCACACTTCCGGGGGATCACAGCTTTGCTACTTAGAAATGTCGGCTCAAATGAACGACTACATTCCTTCTGAGGCTGAGGTATGTGTAGACGATGTGTGTTGTACTGATAAATGTAAGAAAAAAATAAAAGGTTTTAAGGAATATGCTGAATCGCTCGTTATGCAACTTGATTTTGCCCGATCCACTAGTTATGAAGCAAAAAAGAAACTGGGTGGGTATAAGGATATGGTGGAGGCGCAAAAGCGTGATATCCGAAAGTTGCATAGCGATCTAAGCGAGGCAAAATGTCGATATCTCCACTTCAAGGAGCTATCTGAAAAATTAACTGTTGAATTAAACGACTTAAAATCGACTTTCGAAAATACAGAATTTAATTTCAAAAAATTTGATGTTTCAAGCGAAAAGGTCGAAAAGATGATAAATCAACAGTTAAAGTATAGCAAAAAGGAAGTGAGGAATAAAGGATTGGGATTTGTATGCATACCTCCACCATACAATCACAATTACACCTCTATTCCTATGACTGAGGAGGAGATAGCCGACTTGCCTGAAATGGAATATGGGAAGCCCGGGGATAGGAAGGCTGAGCCTGTTAAGCCAAAGAAAGTTAAAATCACAAGGCCTGATAAAACTGAAATTGTTCTAGAAAAACAGGCATTTGATAAAACTTTCGTGAAACCTGCTGATGTTTTAAAGCAAACCGAGACTCTAAATTTTGAGAATAATGCGAACATTGACAAACATTTTCAAGTATTAGATAATACTGTGTCAGGTTTTTCTCAAAATTCATCTGAAGTACAACAACAAGAGAAAGAGTCTAAAACAAAAATTTTCAATTTTGAGTTTGCTATGTTGAGTGAGTTTGTTGAATGGTCTCGCAAACAAACTAAGTCAACTTCTTCATCTGACTCGTCATGTGACTCCTCGGAGACAGCTAACTGTGAAAAGTCAAAGTTAGCTGATTCAGCCGAGTCTATTAACGAATCACCTGAAATAGTTGAATCAGAACAAACAATAGTAGCATCTGAGCCACCTGCTCCATCTGATTCCAAATGTGAATCACCTGAAGCAACTGATTCTGAAAAATTGGATTCAGTTGAATCTAGTGAATCCAGTTGTGAGTCTTCTGAAGCAGCTGACTCAGCAGCAGAGGATTCAGCAGAGCCACTACAAAAGGAATGTAACTCAGGTGGTTCAGCTGAATCAACCAGTGAAACAGTGACTGAGCCCACAACATCTGAAGTTGAAATAACAAGGCCAGTCCCTGATTTTAAATGTGTGAATGTTGCTGATGCCTCTACTTCATGTGCAGACAAAGTAATTATTGAGGATTGGGTTGAGGGGGATGATGTTGTTTGTCAAAAAGCTGATGATGTTTGTCCAAAAACATCAAATTTGTCTGCTGATGCTCCTCCTTATGTGAGAAAGGATGCTTCTGAGCCAGCTTTGAGAGGCCCTTCAAACAAATATGTGCCTCCAAAGCCAACAGTTAGGAATGAAAATGCTAAATCCACTAACTGTTCTAACTGTTGTAAACATAATCATAAGAAGCAGGGGAGAAAGGTTGAAAAATCTGCAAACAAATCATCCAACAAATTTTACAACTCATACTCAGCATCATTTGGATGGAATGGATCGGGATATGCTCCTTACGTGAAAAAGCAAACCTGCTACAACTGTGGCATACCCGGTCACATTGCAAGAAATTGCACATATCGTCCCTTTGTGCCGTACTATATACAACATCAGAAGGTTACACCAAGGGACAAATCTTATTCTAAGCCGATGAAGGTTGAAAAGCCTAAGGCAATGAGGAATAAGAGTCCCAAGGTTAAACCATCTGATAGGGACTGGAATGCTGCCAAAGCTAAAAGAAAACAAGCTTTAAAACCGAAACAAGTTCTGAAGAATAAAAAGGTTGAAAAGCAAACAGTTTTGCCAAAGGCACCTCAGAAATTAGAGAAGCCTAAACAAATTTGGCAGGCAAAACACAAAGCAGCGACATCACCAGTCCTTGAATCAAAAGGGACCATGTGCTTTAGAGAAGTGTCTTACGTTGATGCTTCAGGTATACCCAGGACCACGATGGCCTGGGTACCAATGTCTTACTAATCTCCTTACTTTTTCAGGGACAACCAAGGAGGAGCTGTTGACAATCCTTGGATGTTGATAGCGGTTGTTCCAGAGACATAACGGGTAACATTTCACTGTTGCAAAATGTATATTTTTTTTACAGTGATATGTTTCGTTTGAAGGAGATAATAGAAGTAAGTAAGACAAGATCAGCTAAAAGGTACAATTTTGAATTTCGTATTCAAATTTAAATATTGATTAGTGTTGAATCTTATGATGGAACGGTTTGGGCAAAAGCAACAAAAATATTTTCATTTTCTTTTGTGTTTCTCTTTGTACATACGTTTTCGTTGTTAGGTAAATTTGCGCGTAAGATTTACGCACAAATTTAGGGGGATATCCTGAGATATCTGTAAATAAAAAAAAAAAAATGAAAAAATTACAAAAACATTCGAAAAACAGAAAAATAAAAAAAAAATTATTATTTTGTTGCATATATGGGAAATGAAATAATTTCACAATGTGGATTAAGGCTGACTCATCTAAGACCAATATTGAAATGGTCTGACTCCAGAGTGATGTGTTGGTAGGCTTTATCCTGATGGCTAGATTCTTTAACTGGTACTGCGTAGAACACTAATATTAATCTATGACCTCAGGAAAGAACGTCACTTGGAATTAGGACATGGTTATTTGAATGCGTGTGTGACGTCCCGATACACACAATTTCGTTCTAGTTCTGAAATCTTTTCTGACCAACTCGTGTATCTCCTTTGTTTTGCGTGAGCAAAGACCTGGAGGTGCTAGGCAACGTCAGCTTCTGCTGCATCCAGATACATGCTGACCTAGCTGTACGTTGTCGCGCTATAGATCAATTACACCCAAAAGAGGCCCTCTAGTGCCCAAAAGAAACCCGAAAAAAACCTATATCAAACTGAGAAAACTCATTTGATCTGTATATTATATCCATCTCTGCAAATGATCTATTCTGTTCTCTTCTCAATCCAGTCTCAGTCAAGGTTTCAGAATTCTAGAACGGGCTTGTGAAATATGTGGTAGGGAAACTACACGTATGATAGCGTGTTCGAATTAAAATTCCGGGAATTGATTGTGATTAAATTGAGTGTTCATATTAATTTAAATTGGAAAACATGATAAATCAGTTGCAGACCATCACTTGAAAAAGGCCTAGGGAGATAAGTTTAAGGGGACAAACATACTGGCAATCGCTCAGATCACCCAAAGTAAATTAGTGTTGATAAGTGTAGTCTAGCCTGAAACACTGTGATTTGATCCCATTGCAATTGTAATTGTATATTAGTTTCTTGGTTTATTTGTGTTTTGGTTTATATTGTTAGTTTCTATAAAATCAAAAATCCAAAAATAGAGTGTTTATTTGTTTTATTAAAAAAAATTTTTAACCGTTCTTGAAGATTTGATTGATCATCATAATTTGAAAGAAATTTGAATTGTAAAATCCGAGTACAAATACTTGGATGTACCAAGTGTCCATGTGGTATTTTCTTCTGTTGCACAAAATTGTTTGCTTATGAATTTCTGAGTATGTGCAGAATTTAATGTTAAATCAAGAAACAGGGGTTATTGAATATTGAGATGCTGTTGGTTGCTGACAAAGCTTGAAGCATCAGAATAGCAAGATATACCTGAGTCAAAAGAACCAGATACAAGTCATCATCTGACAGTGATAGTACATGTAAAGAAGTACCTGTGAACCTGCTTGAAAGAGAAGACATTGACAAAGAAAAGAGTTGCTGAGAATCCTCCGCTTGCATTCTTTTCAACAAGATTTTCAAGCAAGGCTGATCATGATAAGAAGAACAAAGAGCCCAAATTTCAGAATGAAGACATGAAGTATCTTCCCACAGAAACATAATGAAGACAACAGTTTGATAAAGACAGCATAAACCTAGGGGGATATTGTAAGGCCCTATAATGGTGTAGGTTTACGCTTATCTTTATCAAACACAATTATAGGCTATTGGGCTTAGCCTTGTAGTGGGTTAGATAATATTGGGATAAGCCATGTGGGCTATTTAAGTGATTTGGGCCTGTTTGGTTATTAGTTGTGCATGTGGGTCTGGCCCAGTCTGTAACTAGGTCACCCTATGTAACTATAAATAGGGTGAACCTAGTTCATTATTAGGTTAGACATTTTTGAGAGCTTCTTCAGTATTTTCGATTTCTGTGTTGGTGTACCAGACGGTTCTCTAGAAACCGTGTGCACCTTGGTTATTCAATCGATTGCAAGTTCTTGTTCTTATCACTTTCATTAGTATTCCGCGCTTTTGATTGTGATTTTGATATCCGATTGTGTAGTGATTCTGGACTTACAATACCAACATTACATAACTGAGAACATAGTTTAAGTGTTTACATCACAAGACAACAATTTGTCTGAAATGTTTACAACTTTATTCAAAGACAAACGTAAACAACATCCAAGAGCAAGAGTAAGACCGCGCGCCCATCCACTTTAGTTACCTGAAATACATGTGAGTTTTTGGAAAATCGTCAACATAATGTTGGTGTGAATTCATGCAGTTTTTGTATTGAACGTTTGTATACTTTTTTTGAAAACGTGGTATGTATCTTGTATAAATCAAGTATTTCTGTAAGTATCGAGATTATTAATGGGTTGCAAGGCCATTAACATGTGACACGACATAGGAAGCATCTAAACCATAGGCATTTTTCTAGTTGTCGATTCACGACTGAGACACAAAAGCACTACTTGGTACTAGTTTTCACCAAGAGTGTGGCTGCCCGAAACCCATTAGATCTAACCTTTTTTTCTGCGGTCTAGGTATATTGTTGATTAATGGTGCTTCTGGTACCCTATTCGTGACACGATTTCAAGTATCATTCCTTAGTTCTTGTATCCATCATACCATAACACATGTATTTTCCCCAAGTTTAAATAGTATGTAAAAGATTAAAAGTGGGGACATAAACTCACTTTTCTGTAAACATGTACTTCACCCCCGAAGTTATAAAACTGAAAACAGTTAAAAGAAAAGGGGGAGCATGAACTCACAACTTTGCATTTCTTGCGCCGTAAACTTCACCGGGTTTGCTTATATAGCGTCGTGACCTATACGTGTTTTATTAACGCTAGTCACTAGACTTGTATTGTAGAAGTACAAGTCACCATCTTTTATGTATTTGTTCTTCGTTGTTAAAAACAACTTATATTTTTAACTATGTATCTTACTTATATTATTTTCTCAAAAATAAATATAAGTATCTTGTATTTTTCACCCGAGTTATGTATTTTGTCCAAAACTTCATTTCATATTCATAACTTGTCCAAGTTATTTAATTTATTAAGAAATATATTTTCATAAATATATTCTCTTGTATTTGTCTATGCATGTTGTATGTGTATTTTGTATTTTCACTCCTTAGGAGTATTTAGTGTATTTTCAAGTCCTAATACACTATTACATATAATACGTAATACATACACTTAGCACAAAATTTGGTGATCAATAAATACATATACTTTCCTCAAAAATATACATACTTAATATCAATTTTTATCTTGAAGAAATCATCATTTCTTAACTTGAAGTTTACATAAAAATTAGGGAAACCTTGGTAAATATTTTTAGGGAATAAGTTTCACCAAAACTTATGTTTTTCTAAGTGTCAAAATTTATAGAAATTTTGACATAGTTTCCCCTAAAAATGGAGGTTTCCCATGTTTTCAAAACATTTGTATATTTTCTTTTAAAATCGTCACAATAATTAACAATTCGTTCAACACTTACCGAGTGTCAAAATCAAGTAAGTTATATTACATCATGAACTTGAAGCTTTTGTAAAAACTTGTAGTAACTTACCATGTTATTTAGTAGGTTTAGTTACCTTTAAAAAATGGTTATTTGTTTGTAAATCACATTCTTGAAAGATTTAGTCATTTACAACTTGTAAGATGATTTTTCTAAAAATATTTCTTTTGTATTTTTCTTGTTACAATCATGTTCCTAGTCTTGTTTAAACACTAAAAATATGTTTAGTTTACTTAGAAACCATGACTTGTAAATTTTATAAATAAACTTGGTTTCTTGGGAAAATTAATTTTATAATCATCTATTTACAAGATTTGTATTTTGTTTATATGATTTTTACATATGAAAATCAATTTCAACATTCAAGTTCATGAAGACATAAAGTATGATGATCTTGGTTTTTCACAAGATCACCACTTTAACTTACTAGATCATGTGTTTAATCATAATCTAGTAGGTTTCTTATGATGTCTAACATCACTTAACACAAATCATCATTCATCAAGAAGCAACTCATCATCATTTACATGTATTCTTATGTATTTAAGCTTATGTTAAAGTATCATGATCATGTTCTTTTGTGTTCTTCAAGATTAATATTGTTCATCATCTTTCAACCATAAAAATATGAATTAACAAGTTACAAGGAGCTTACTACTAGCACAAGGGCTAGGGAAGAACTCAAGAAGTTGAAGATGATAAATGGGTTGGATAAAAGCAAATGGCGCCAAAATAGGGATACGGCCACACCAAAAAAATGTGACAATATGTCTTTCGCCACACATATTTTTTTCATATCAAGTGTGACCAAAGCTCGAGTCATCGTAGGTATCATACGGCCACATACACTTTTTAGTGGCCTTAGAACTTAAAAGTATGGCTAAAGGGTAACAACATTTTTGGTTAAAATCTAGTATTTCCTCAATTAAGTGTGGCTAAAGGGTTGCAATAGCCACATAAATTTAATTAAAGTGTGTCTCTTTGTATTATATAGTCACATATATCTACTAAAAATATGTTTTAGCCACATCAATTAATTAAAAGTGTGACAAAAAGAGTTGTAATTAAACATTTTATCTATTAAGTATGGCTAAAAAGTAGCAACGACCACATGAATTTATTGTAAGTGTGGCAGGTTCTATTACATTGTCACATGAATTTATTGTAAGTGTGGCTATTGTTTAACTTTTGGTCACATATATATGTTTTTCTATGACATTTGTTATTAGTTCGTCACACAATAAAAACAAAGTAATGATGGTATGGCTATTGTCTAACATTTTATCACACATATTTGTTTTTCCCATGACATTTGATATTATTCCGTCACACAAACAAAAAACAAAGTGATAAAAGTGTGGCTAATGGTTATGTATAGCCATATTAAATTTTGTAATTATATGTATGGCTATTGTCTAACATTTGGTCATATATAACTTTCTTTCCCATGACGTTTGGTATCATTCTGTCTCACAACAAAAAAACAAAGTAACTATGGCGTGACTAGTGGTTATTTATAGCCACACCAAATATTGTAATTTTAAGTGTGGCTATTGTATAACATTGGTCACACATAATCTTCTTTTCCCATGACGTTTGGTATCATTCCGTCACACAAAAAAGAAACAAAGTGACTCTGGTGTGGCTAGTGGTTATTTATAGCCATGAAATTTGTAATTTTAAGTGTGGCTATTGTCCAATCTTTGATCACACGTAACATTTTTTCCATGACATTTGGTATCATTCCGCCACACAAACAAGAAACAAAGTGACTAGGGTGTGGCTAATGTTTATTTATAGTCACATGAAATTTTGTAATTCTATGTGTGGTTGTTGCCTAAACTTTGGTCACACTTTTTATGGGGTTTTATGTGACCATTTTCATATAATTACCCATTTTATTTTCCATTTTTTGTCAAATAAAAACTAAACTAAAATGAGAAAACAAAAAACCAAATGCTATTAACAATATTAACCCAAAATCCATACATAAGTATTGAATTTAAATAGTAATACTAATTATAAACATTAACTTCTAATCAAAACCTAAACGATTGCAAGAAATCACGTTCGGCATAACGGTACGTGAGGATGGATAAAAACATAAGAATCGAAGCTGCAGACGCGAATAGAGAAATGGCGTCAGCGACCACAAAGACCTTAAAGATTGCTTCTGAATGGAAGATACAGATACCAATCATCTGAGGAACTGTAAATGCTGCAGCAAATACTATAGTGGCAATAAGGGCCGCAACCACCATATAGTGAATAGTCGTTCCTTTCATCCACTTCTCACCTTGTAAAACTAGATCTTTGTGTTCTTCGGTGAATAACTCATGTGGTGTTAAACCATCTTTGTTCTTCCGTTCTCTATTAGTAGGTGGGATCATAGCTTCCACCTCCTACAACATATATATAGATATTAAGTTATCGAGGAATTGGTTTATAATTTATAATAAACTTCATGATGAAAGAAAGGATAAAAACAAGGAAGGAAAAAAAAAACACATGCATATATACCTTGAACTATAATAGTTTCCGTTACATCTGTAAAGCAACTCCAGATACATGCTGAAGTCGTTTTCGTTTGGCGCTTTTCCCAACTAAATGTAACATATTATTGTCATTTTCATCTCTTAGAGGAGTAATCAAATCCTTCATTGAGCCTATCTCATACAAGAAGTTACATATACCCTTACGACGATGTTTGACAACAATATGGAATATACTTTGGTTATGATCATTAACCTTCCATATTAAATCAGGGTAGAGTCGGATGAGTTCAACTATAAATATAGTATTGCCCGTTTCCGCAGCAACAAATAGTATACGAGAAGAATATGTTTTTTTTCATTTCCCATTGATGGCTCTCTTGTTAAGCTCGCAGAAGTCCCTGCATTTGACTTCTTGTTTTCAGCAGAAATTTTAGCAATATTTTCAGAAATGAGTTTTAGCAGGTGCAACTTTTGCTCTTTTCTATTATAAGGTGGCCTCTCATCTTTCTTAAATGCATCAGGCATCCCTCTGATTATGTCATCGATTTCCTTCTTTCGCTTTTTTGCAATATCTTTCCAAATGATTCTTAGTAATTGCAATGCATCACCATCCGGTTTTGGCGGTCCTGGCTTTGAACTTCATACAGAAACTGTAGGAAACAATATAAAAGAAGCAAAACTAATGATCTTCAACTTTGACATAGAAGATATATATCAACATTATGGAGTAGGGATGCTTACTCTAGTTGATTAGTTTCCTTAATATATATGATGTTGTTACAGAAAATGCATCCGGTGTTTTAGCCAAAACTTCAAGTACATTTTTATTAATATCAAGTTCTGGGTGATCTATAACTATCCTTAGTGCGATATCTGAAAAATAAGAAAACAAAAACACTTCATTGGGTGGAAACCTGTTTTCAAAGCAACAAAAAACAAGATTAAACACCAAAATAAGAAAAAGAAAATTTAACAACTACAACAGGCTAGACTGTTTACCAAACCATCGCTTTCAACACATTCAATAGAAGCCAACCACGATTCTGAAAATTCTAGCCATCATCACTCAATTTCTTGGATTTCTTATAAAGGTATTCCACCATGGCATGGTCTCCAAATAAGGCAGCCATATAGAGTGGCATCATTTATACTGTATGTAATGTATACCACCTAATAGCTACACTTTAACTAAAGTTTTGATTATAAAACCATCTCATCTTCAACTAAAACTAGTTTTCTAAATCTAAAGCAACATTAACTATTCTTTCAATCTGATTTGAGAGGCCTATAATCCCATTTCACAAATTCCTTCCTTTTTCTTTTACAAAGATGTATTTTGGGTCATTTTTATATTAACTCATTAAGGGTGGAGGGTATCATTCAACCACTTTAGGGTGTTTGAGTTACCATCTAGCCAATAATATCATGCCATGTCAAGTCCCCATTCCACTCCCCATTTTGCACTCAATCACTGGCAGTGATTCAAACACTTGGAGAGTGGTAAAAAAATAAAAAAATAAATATGATTGGTTGAAAGGGGTTAGGACCCACCATTAAACCCCTGTCTCTTCCTTCCCTCCTCTTCCCGTGTCGGTGACTATACACCGAATTACCCACTCCCCGCTCACCGAAATCTTTCCGGCGCCAATTCACCGCTCGGTGAAACCAACTCCCCGAGGGAGTCACCGATATCGTACCGACCCCCCTAAGTAGCCAAACTCGATCATTTGATTTCATTTCAACTCCATTAGTTGAATTATATTGAATGCTAACTTTAAATTTGTAGGGATTCATTCAAATTTTAATTAGTTTTTTTATTCAAACTCTAACCGTACATTTTACTCTTTCCAACAAATACCTTAAAGCAAATAGCCCCAGCCAATCAGCAACATATGTTTTCAATTACAATATATTAACACCCTAATTATATACGAACCAAACAGTTAAATTCATGTTAGTTTGAGTTTAAATCACTTCATTTACCATCAGTAACCATTAACCGCCAGCACTGCCACCTCCTACATCGGGCGCCATGCCGCCATCACCATTGCCACCCATATTAGAGGTGTTAGGGGATTTCTTTTTATTGATTTTCTGATAATGGATATTAAAAAAAATTATCTAAAACACCACAATAACATCTTAATGCCTCATTAAACCTCAAATCCCAAAAAAAAACTCTCAGAATAACACCTTAATGCTTCATTAAACTCTTCTAATTCAATAGTTTACCTCTGTTTTATTCTAAAAAACACAAAATCTAACAGCTTTTTTCTTCTTGTTCCATTTATTCAATTTCAAATAAAAGAAACCATAACCTTCATAAAATAAAAAAAACAATTTTTGAAGTTTAAATCACCAATTTCAAGCTGTAGTCTGTTTTGTTTTAATTTATGTTATGCACAATGAGCAACAACTAAAACTCTGAATAATTCAATAGTTTAACTCTGTTCTCCTATAATTAATAGATAATCCATCAAACTTTTGCTGCAATGTTATCTCTGATATTGAATCAAACAATGAAATTAAGAAGATGAAAAAGTGTCGAACCTTTGACAGATGTTTTCTAAATGTTACGAGAGGATTTAGGATCAAAACGAGTCCTAGGCGACTTGTTGACTTGAGCTCGAGAACAACATGCCATTGCTGTATGAGCCGAAGAACAGATATCGCTTCTTGATCCATCTGGAATGTTCCTTGCTCGTCATAGTACACGAGGAGGATAGGTCTCGCCGGACCGAAGGCTACGGCGGTGGTGGTGGAAGAGCCTCTGCTGAAGAATCTCATCAGAAAAAATGGGTCGTACAGTGTAAAGTGAACAGGACGTTTCTGGTTCGACTTAGGGTTTGGCCCATGAGGACGGAGGTGTTGCAGGGGAACCGGTTGATCTGAACCGGAAGGTAACGGGTCGGGTTTCGGGCGGTTGTTTGGGTCAGAGCTTTGTGACATACTTTGTTGTTGTGGATCTGGAGCTAGGGTTTTGATATGAAGAACATTGAAAAGGTGTGTGAAGAGAGTGAGTTGATTAATAAAGAACATAGGAGATTGTTACCATTGTTGCTAGTGGAAGTGATGATTCAGTTGAGAGATGAAGGTTGGAGAGGAAATCAATTTAGGATTAATTTAGAGAAGAAAATGGTGAAAAGGAATACTTGTGAAGAATTTTTTTTTTTTTTTTTGTGGGGGGGGGGGGGGGGGGAGAGAGTTGAAATTGGAAGCGGGATTGGGTTGGGAGGGAAAATGTTAGCGGGAAATCATTTTCTAAAATTTAAATTAATTAGTGGATTTTTGCGCTTTTCGACGATTTTCCGCCAACATCGATTCGGTTTCTTATGCTATTGGTACCATACGAGCATTTAGCATTTATGAACAATAGCAACCGGAAATTGTTTTACCGATATCGGTTAGGGCTATAAGTTAGTCGAGCCAGGGTGGGACTTCGAGCTTGATCTTGAAATTAAACGAGGCAGCTCAACTCGTCTCGAGCTCGAGTTTGAAGTTAAACGAGCCTAATAACCAGCCGACGAGCCGATCTTGGCTTGAGCTCGGCTTGGTTACAAAATGAGCCGGCTCGGCTCAGATCGTTTTAAATCAAGTTTTTTACCTAGTTTGTTTCAAGCCCTTTTCAAGCGAGCTACGAGTCGTGAGTTTTTTTAGATAGTTTGTTTCAAATTAGGATTGAAGTTATTCAGTTGGAATAGATTCACTTGTCATGACACCGGTTTTTTTTCCGTAAGGTAGTTTGTTTTGTCACGGTAAATAACAACAAAAAAATATATATTTCGAGACTGAACTTCAAAAAATAAAGTTAATGGTAATAACAAAAAAAAAAAAAATACAAGGCGAGTCTGAAACATCAAGAAAAAGTTAAACGGGTTAAATATGTGTAATATGAAAAGTAATGGACTTTCAAGGCCCAATGGGCTCCATTAAGACATACATGATCTACTATTACCTATTGTAATCCATTAAGGCCCAATAGGGTCCATTAATACATATATGATCTATTATTGCCTATCCATTAAGGCCCAATATGGTCCATTAAGACAATAGTCCATTGTGATACATTAAGGCTCAATATGGTTCATTGAGACATGTAAAATATACTATTGTCCAATGTGATCCATTAAGGCCCAATATAGTATGATCCATTAAGTCCTAGTATGATCCATTAACACATGTATACTAACTATTGTTAATTGTGATCCACAATGGCCCAATATAGTCCATTAAGACATGTATTATCTATTATTGTCTATTGTGATCCATTAAGGCCCAACATGGTCCATTAAGACATGTATGATCTACTACTAGCCATTGTGGTCCATCAAGGCCCAACACAGTCCATTAAGACATCCATTAAGGCCAAACATGATCTATTAAGACATGTATGATCTATTATTGTTCATTGTGATCCATTAAGGCCCATATGGTTCATCAAGACTTGTATGGTCTATTATTGTCCGTTGTGATCTATTAAGCCGCAGCATGGTCCACTAAGACATGTATGATCTACTATTGTCCATTGTGATCCATTAATGCACATATGGTTCATCAAGACTTGTATGGTCTATTATTGCCCTTTGTGATCCATTAAGGCGCAACATGGTCCATTAAGACATATACGGTCAACTATTAACAGTTGTGGTCCGTAAGGCCCAGTATGATCCATTAAAATATGTATGATCTATTATTGCTCGTTGTGGTCCATTAAGGCCTAATATGATCTATTATGACATATATGACCTCTTGTAGTAAGTTTTTTTTGTATATTTGTTTTATATAGCTGATTTTTTTAAATTGAGAGTATCAATTAAAGTGGAAGTTTTAGGATAAGAACCGAAGTGAAATAAAAATAAACTAGAAAAAAGCAGTGTTGTAAAAATCAGGATTAGTCAGCGATTAATCACTAATCGGTCGGGCACTAGTCGGCCGGGCACTAATTAATTTTTCGTTAATCGGTAGTCGGCCCTAATCGGCCATAGTCGTCCGACAAAAAATCGGCGATTCCAGCCAAACTAACAATTGCAAGGGTTATTGTACAACCTCTTGTAAAATGTACAATATAAGAATAGGAATTGCATCCATACTACAACTATGTGGGCAATGTTGTAAATTCACAAATGGTTGTTTTGAGACTATACGTGCTACGGTCATTCCAAGTTGATCTTTGGTACGAACTATAAATGACATAAGTCTTTGTATAAATTAAAAAAAAAAGTCAAATGCCATTTTAGTCCTTGTGGTTTGGGTCATTTTGTCAGTTTAGTACAAAGGTTTTAAACGTTGAAACTATTTGGAGTAAAATGGCAATGTTTCAAAACTTTGGACTAAACTAGCAAAATAACCAAACCACGAGGACTAAAATGGCATTTAACTCTCAAAAAAATCAAAGTTCATTGGCTCATTATAGTGAATATCAACTTGTAATTTAATATTATTAATAATAATAATTACATAGTTTTTAAATGAGATTATTATTTGAGAGGGAAATTTTGGATGAAATATTTTGATGGAGAAGTTTAAGTTTTAGAGAAAATACTTTGGTGGGAAATTTTAAGATGAAATATTTTGGGGGGAAGTTTAAGTTTTAAAATGAAATATTTTTGGAGAATAATTTTATAAAGATATAAAATACTTTGGTGGGAAATTTTAAGATGAAATATTGGGGGGGGGGGGGGGGGAGTTTAAGTTTTAAAATGAAATATTTTTTAAGAGAATTTTTTAAAGATATAAAATACTTTGGTGGGAAATTTTAAGATAAAATATTTTGGGGGGAAGTTTAAGTTTTAAAATGAAATATTTTTGGATAAGAATTTTTTAAAGATATAAGTTTAACATTTGGTCATACATTTTTGCATGACATTTGATAACATTTCGTCACGCAAAATAAACAAAGTGACGATGATATGACGAATGTTTAAGTAATGCCACATGAAATTTTGTACTTTTAAGTGTCGCTATTATTTTACTTTTGGTCACACAAAACAATATACGTGACCATATGTATTATATTTTAGCCACATTATTAAACATATAATATGGTCGTAGATCACATTTGGCCACACTTTTCTAGTGTGGCTGTTTTTTATTAACTTGCGGCTAAAGGTTTCAAATACATATGTTTTTAGTCACATGGAACAAATAATGTTGTCGTAGATCACATTTGGTCACACTTTTTTAGTGTGGCTAATAAATGTCATAGTTTTTTTCTTTAAATGTGGCTAAAGGTTTTGAATACGTATGTTATTGGTCACATGAAAACAAATATTGTGATCGCAGATAACATACAGTCACACTTTGCTAGTGTGGCTAATATATGTCACAGTTGTTTTCTCAATGTGTGTCTAAAGGTGTCAAATACATGTGTTTTTTGTCACATTAAACAAAAATATGTGGCCATAGATCACATTTAGCCACACATTTCGAGTTGTGACAAATAAATGTCACATTATTTTCTAAAAGTGTGGCTAATAGTTTTGAACTGGTACTAACGGTCACACAAAATATATAATGTGTGACTAAAGATGTTTTAAAATGTGATAAATGAACTTTAGCCACACATTTTTTCGAATGTGTGACAGCGCGGTTTTGCTAAAAGTGTGGCCGTAGCCCCCTTTTCACGTAGTGAAGGTTCTACAAGATCCACAAGCTCTAAACCTCCTTAAACACCTTCTTGCACCATGTAATGACCTTGGAATGGATGGAAGTGAGATGAAGGTGGTGGTGATGTGGGTGGTGGCTCACAGCCGTAGGGAGAGGAGAGAGAGGAGGAGGTGAATGTGGTGTGAAATGTGATGTTGAAGATGATGTTCTTATATAGTGCTTGCAAGATCTAGATCCAATCTTTATAGATCACATAATATCTTTTGGGATTTCATATTATCTAAAAGAATCCAAGGTAGATCAAGATGGATCATGTAGGATCTTGTCAAGATTGTGGTGGGGTCACCCCATTGTGACCGTCCACTATATAGGGGGGGGGGGGGTAATGTGTAATTTTTAATCCCTAGTTCATAAATAAGTTGGTTTTCAAGTATAAAGTTTAGGGATTTAATGTGTTATTACGTTATAAGGGGTGTTATGGTGTTCGGGGACCATAACTAGTTCAGAAATATTAAAACAATGCTTCTAGTAATATTTTGATGTTCCGGGTAATGTCCGGTTGTTCGGTTAAATACCGGTTCGTTAAAGTGCTAAATTGCACCGTTTAGTGTCCTTTAAGTATCCTTTTGTGACCCTTTTAATTCCCAACACTTAGGAGGGTATTCTGGAAAATAAAACATGAATTCTGCATGATATTTATGTGTTAAAAAGCTGATTATAGCTGATTTGTGCAGAATTATGCAATTAAAGTGCGTTTCGGGTGCTTTTTAGTGCATATTTTAGCTTCCGGAAAGTCTATATGTTAACCCTTGTATACATTCTTGGGTTTTAATGTATTCTTGACGTTGGACCTACACCTAGGCCCCAAATTCTATTGTCTGACTGCTTTCTGCAGAATTGTTGACGCAATGTGTCTTACCGGTGAGTTTACTAGTATTTCTGACGCAACGCTATCATTAATGCATAAAGCAAATTTATTGTAGTATAAAACGTGCATGAATTCACAAGTATAGCATGTAATCAGACCATGTTGACATTTAAGCACATAATTGTAGTCATTAAGTATTAATTAAATTGTACGGAAATTACCGGTTTTGTGCCAGTTGTCACAGTCTCCCCCCGTTAAAAGAATTTCATCCTGAAATTCAGGCTGATCTGTCTCTCGCAGGAGTTTTCTTGAACATGTAGGGGTACTTTTCTTTAAACTGGTCTTCGCGTTCCCACGTGTACTCGGGTCCGTGCTTAGAGTTCCAACATACTTTGACAAGTTTGACACTGCTCCTTCGGGTCTTGTTGACTTTCCAGTCTGTAACCTCAACGGGTTGTTCTGTAAATTGGAGGGTGTCGTCAATATGCACTTCATCCGCAGGGATGATCACTGTTTCTTTTGTTGGACTCTTCTTGAGGTTGGATACATGAAACGTGTCATCTACTCCGTTAAGTTCTTCCGGTAATTCCAACTTGTAAGCCACGGTACCAATTCTTTCCAAAATCTTGAATGGTCCGATGTATCGGGGATTCAGCTTCCCACGTTTTCTGAATCTTACTACGCCCTTCCAAGGTGAGACCTTTAACAAAACTCTGTCTCCCACCTCGAATTCTAATGGTTTTCGTCTTCGATCCGCGTAGCTCTTTTGTCGATCTCGAGCCGCCTTAATGCGCTCTCGGATCTGCATAATCTTGTCGGTTGTCTCTTGCACAAGTTCAGGACCAACCATGCGTTTATCTCCAACGTCTGCCCAACATAATGGTGAGCAGCACTTGCGAGCATACAGAGCTTCGAACGGTGTGGCTTTTATGCTCGTATGATAACTGTTATTGTAGGAAAACTCAACTAAAGGTAGATGAGTATCCCAGCTGCCGCCTAGGTCCATAACACATGCACGAAGCATATCTTCTAGTGTTTGTATGGTCCGTTCGCTCTGGCCGTCTGTTTGCGGATGGAAGGCAGTGCTCAGATCTAGTTGAGATCCAAAGGCTTCCTGAAAGGATTGCCAGATTCTTGAGACAAAACGTCCATCTCTGTCTGAGATAATTGAGATAGGCACTCCATGACGTGCCACGATTTCTTTCAAGTACAACTTAGCAAGCTTTCTAGTGCTATCCTTCTCTCGGATCGGTAGGAAATGCGCAGACTTCGTCAATCGATCAACTATCACCCATATCTTATCGTGCCCTCTAGGGGTCCTGGGTAATTTCGTTATGAAATCCATCGAGATTTGCTCCCACTTCCACATGGGTATCTCGGGTTGTTGCAGTAGACCGGACGGTTTTTGATATTCAGCCTTAACTTTAGCACAGGTTAGGCACCTTCCAACATAAATAGCAACATCGCTTTTAAGCCTCGGCCACCAATAGTAATCCTCCAAGTCTTGATACATTTTGTCCGATCCTGGATGGATCGAGTATCTCGACTTGTGAGCTTTATTAAGGATGACTTCTCGAATATCGCCATAGAGCGGAACCCAAATACGCCCCTTAAAGTGCAAGGTTCCCTCTTTGTTTGGCACCATATTCTTCAGCATACCTCGAAGGTATTCAGCTCTACGGTTCTCCATCTTTAGGGCTTCTTGTTGTGCGTCACGAATGCGTGCAGTGAGGTTCGTTTGAATAGTCATTCCCAATGCTCGAACCCTTAGGGTCTTAACCCTTTCTTTTCGGCTTAACGCATCTGCTACAACGTTTGCCTTTCCAGGATGGTACTTAATCTCACAGTCATAATCGTTCAACAGCTCGACCCAACGTCGTTGACGCATATTTAATTCCTTCTGGTTAATTATCTGTTGTAGGCTTTTGTGATCTGTGAAGATTGTACATCGAGTACCATATAAATAGTGTCGCCAGATTTTTAAGGCGAATACCACCGCGCCTAGTTCCAAGTCGTGCGTGGTATAATTCCTTTCATGTACCTTCAACTGTCTTGAAGCGTAAGCGATGACCTTTTGGCGTTGCATGAGCACACAGCCCAAACCTTGACGCGAAGCGTCGCAGTATACCACGAAGTCTTCAGTGCCTTCGGGTAAGGATAGTATCGGTGCATCACATAGCTTATTTTTGAGCAGTTGGAAGGCTTCTTCCTGCTTATCACCCCAGTCGTACTTCTTATCTTTCTGCGTAAGGGTAGTCAGCGGTTGAGCTATTTTGGAGAAATTTTCAATAAATCGTCGGTAATAGCCTGCTAAGCCCAAAAATTGTCAAACTTCAGTTGGGGTTTTGGGATCATCCCAATTCTTTGTTGCTTCAATCTTGGATGGGTCTACATGAATGCCCTTCTCGTTCACAACGTGACCAAGGAACCGTACTTCGCGAATCCAGAATTCACACTTTGAAAACTTTGCATAAAGTTTCTCTTTCTTCAGTAGTTTCAGAATGGTTCTGAGGTGTTGCTCGTGCTCTTCTCTTGTTTGCGAGTAAATTAGGATATCATCGATAAATACAATCACGAATTTATCGAGATATGGTTTGCATACGCGATTCATCAAATCCATAATTACCGCTGGCACGTTCGTCAGTCCGAATGGCATCACAAGGAACTCGTAATGTCTATAACGCGTTCAGAATGCAGTCTTTGGTACGCTTTCCTCTTGTATTCTCAACTGATGGTATCCAGATCAAAGGTCGGTCTTGGAATAGTAGCTCGATCCATGCAACTGATGAAATAAGTCATCAATCCTCGGTAGTGGGTACCGATTCTTGATTGTGAGCTTGTTCAACTTTCTATAGTCGATACACATTCGCAGTGTTCCATCCTTCTTCTTTACGAACAATACTGGAGCTCCCCAAGGCGAGAAGCTTGGCCTTATGAATCCTTTATCCAACAACTCTTGGATTTGTGTAGATAATTCTTGCATCTCGGATGGTGCAAGCCGATAGGGTGCCTTGGCTACAGGAGCGGCTCCTGGAACCAAGTCAATATGGAATTCGACTTGTCATTGCGGAGGTAGTCCTGGCAGATTTTCAGGAAAAACATCAGGGAATTCCTTCACCACAGGAATGTCTTCGAGTTTCGGTTCCTCAGCCTTCTTATCTACAACGTGCGCTAGGAAAGCAACACATCCTTTCCTTAAGCACTTCTGCGCCTTCATACAACTGATGATTCGCAGAGGCGCGTCTTTTTTTTCTCCATGCACGATGAGAGTTTCATCATTCACCAGAGGGATTCGAATGATTTTCTCGTGACAAACAACTTCAGCTTTGTTCTTGGATAACTAGTCCATTCCGACCACTACATCGAAGCTACCCAATTGAATAGGTAAGAGATCGATGCTAAATCTTCGCTCACCAAGTTCTAACGTGCAACTCCTAACAACTTCACTTGTTTCAACGAGTTTACCATTGGCTAGTTCTATGGAATAAGAAATACTTAATCTACTAGATTCTATTCCGAGCATACGTTTAAATTCCACAGACATGAAGCTATAATCGGCACCAGTGTCAAATAATATGGATGCGAAGTGATTGTTAATGAGAAACGTACCGGTGACCACATTAGGGTCCTCGCGTGCGTTCCTTGCTCCAATCACAAATGCTCGAGCCTGAGTGTTGTTCCCCCTTGGGCAGACTTTTATGAAATGATCCTTGCTTCCACAACCGAAGCATCCTTGGTTCTGCCCTGCTCCATTACCATTCCGGTTACCATTGCTATTGCCATTTCCACCACCGTTTCCATTACCAGCACCATTGCGCTTTCTATTCCCGTTTCTATTTCCTTTTCCTCAACAGTCTTCTGTTTGGTGACCCAACCTACTATCATTTGTCTTTTTTCCTAAACACACACTTAAGGTGTGAGAGAAAATGCTCTCTACTCTTTCACCTATTTTCTAGTTGTCATCCACCATTCTACCGCCGCCAACCACCGTCTACCACCTCTATCATCGTCCATCACCTTATTTCTGATCTTATTCATCTGTTTCCGGTGTGTTTTAGGAGAAGTTTTGTGTTGTTCATGTTGTCATGGGCAGGAAAAAGAAGACACCACCACCTAAAGTTCATGATACACGATCTACGGCAAAGGATGAGGCTGCTGTCATTAAGGAACAGGTGGCCTCGTGGTGGGATAAACTAATAAGTGGGAATACTGAAAGTTCGATGGTTGCTGAAAAGAAAGATGAAATTCCTGCTAAGAAAAGTGAAGAAATCCAGGTTTGTGGGTTAAGTAAATCTGTATCCACTATTCCTACGGTTTCTACAGTTGATGTTTTGACTGAGAAAGCAGTGAGTTCAGCACTTGGTTCATCAGAAAAAATGGTGAACTCAGGTGGAGAGTCATCTGGTTCATCGTTCACGGTGGCCGGAGATGAGTCTGTGAACTCATCTCCTTCTGTTATGAAGAATCCTGATGAGAGTGCTATAAAATTTCCTAAGGTTGCATCGGTATATGATGTTCTGGGCTATAGTCACCGGAATATTCCGATTCCGGCGATGTCAGGCAACTCGGTTGATGTTTCCTCGCCGATGGTTGAGTTACCAGAGAATGTTTTAAAATCGGGAAAAAGTGAATATGAGATTTGGATATTACGACGTGATAAGTCTGTGGCGGATGCTAATGATTCGGAGAAATCATCAGAGAAAGCTAGAAAAAATGATAGTTTCCGAGGTGATGATGTCACAGCAGGGAATGTCAGAGATTTTGGGGTGGCGGCTGCATAGGTTGTCAAATCAGATGATTCTAAAAACCCTATTCAATCTGCGCCGTTGGATGAAGAAATAGATCAAAGGTCACGAATTGAGGGGGATTCCATGGGGACCACAGTGGAAATTGATGCCAATTATGTAGTGGGGCCTGCTGTTGTACCAGATATCTCTTCCTCTAGACCGAACATAGTTAGCCCTACAAAGTTTGGCCCAGGTATGTGTAAAAATGATGTTATTAGTGTAAACCGAAATATAGTAAATGAGAGCCCAAGTCAGAAGGCAGCTGCTGTTGCTGATGATATTATTGGGCCATCTGATCAAGTTAAGGCCCAAAAAAAGGTATCATTTGCGGACATCGTAACGCGGCAAGGCCAGGAAAAAATGGCTCATTCTCATGTTATTAAATTTGGACAATTTGAAAAGGTTATACAATTTAGGGAGGATGTTCCATAATTTGATCCTGTAAGGGGTTCTAAGTATTGGAACCATGAATTATTTCAAAAATTACTTAGAGGGGATGTTGTTATTGATGGGGAAACACGTTTGGCTAATGTTGGTCCTAGTCATAATGCCGAAGGAGTTTTTGAAGTAAATATAGAGGGCCACTTTATGAAGAAGTCATATGCGTCAAATGTGTTTCAAATTTATGGGAACTTTATTGGGGCCGTTATGCCTTTTCAAGTAGTAAAAGAAAATTTGATAAAGATGTGGCATAAGTTTGGGTTAAAATCAATAAATATGAATAGAAATGGGTATTTTTTTCTTCAAGTTTGATCATGAGGTGGGTATGTCGCAAGTGCTTGAAAGAAGCCCGTGGTTGGTGGATAATGTTCCTCTTGTCTTACAATTATGGGACCCTAGGGTTGTTTTATGCAAACCGAGTCCAAAAACGGTTCCTGTTTGGGTGACCATAAAAGACCTACCTCTTAGCTTGTGGAATGGGGGTAATATAGGACAAGTAGTTAGTTGTGTTGGGAAGCCATTAATGCTTGATCAAGCCACATATAAGAGATGTGAAACTAAAGAAGGTCTGCTAAATTTTGCTCGGGTGTTAGTTGATGCAAAAGCTTCTAATGGGCTTCCGGACAAGGTTAAGATTAATCTTCCTAAATGTGGCGAAGTTCCGGGTAAGTGTTATTTTTTAGATTTGTCGTATAAATGGAAGCCTCCATGTTGTGATGTTTGTACAGTTTTTGGACACCCGGTTGAAAAATGTAGTTCAAAAATGGATAATGTTCAAAAGCGAAGTCAGAGAGTTCAAGATATGACAAAAGTTAATGTGGGATCTAATTTGGGTAAGTCCCAAGATAATGAATTTGTGGAAGTTGTAAAAAAACAAAGGCTTAAAACAAAGGGAAGAAACCGGTTTGGCAGCCCAAAAAAAATAGCTTCTGGGCCTGTTATCTCGGAGCCTGGGCCATCTCGACAGGGTGGGTTGCATAACTCGGGTCTTCTGGATCCTGTTTCGGGCTCAAATAATGGTTTCAGTCAAGGGAAGCCCATCGATAAGGCTGCTGGGCTTCATAACAGTGCTGTATCTGGTCCATCAGTGGTTGGGCTTGCTGATTTTCCTCCTTTAAACGTTACTGGGCCTTAAACTGCATTGGGCTCAGCTAGTCATAATTCAGGCCATTTGAAGGGAGGTAAAAATTTAGTTTTGGATCATTTGCAATCGGCTAGTGATGGGCCGATTCTAAAAGTTGTTATGGACCAAAGTTTGAAGTCCAAAGGGAGTGGTTATTTTGATGTGTCACAGCAAGTTTATGGGCCCGGGAAAAATTCAAATGTAAGCACAAAAAATAGTTTTGGTACTTTACATGATGAAGATGAGTGTTTTGACACGGAGCATGAAATAGAAGTGGTCAAAAAATTTGTGGAAACTAGAACCCGCCCGAAGATTTAAGAGTATAGTGCATGGTCCGAAAATATGAGAAAATACTATGATGGGTTGACAAAAGTAAATGAAAATGAAGCCGAGGTGGAGTCCGAGACTGATGAGATGGCACGGTTTATGAAGTTAGGCTCAAAATTTTAGCTTCTTTTTGGATGTTTTTTCAATGTATGGTTTTCTTTTCTTAGTAGTTTGTTGCTTTGGCGAGTCGCCTTTGCTTAACAAATGCACTTAGTTTGTAATCTCTTTTCAAATATCAATAAATGTTTACCCGGGGGAGCCCTCGTTTCCCAAAAAAAAAAAAAAAACCTACCACATTTGTCGCATCTTGGAATGCGACAAGCTCCTTCATGATGATACCTACATTTTTGGCATTTAGGCAGGGTGCCTTGGTATCCTTGGCTACAGTATCATTTGCCGCTGCAAAGGTTCTCGCATCCTTAGGTGGGTTAGGGTCACGCTTCTTGTTGTTTGAACCTTTGTTGTTGCTGCGGGTTGCTTGATTCAGATTCGCATTCTTCCTTTTCTTATCACCAGATGACTCAGCATGCGCCTCGGTCTTTTCAGTTGGGTTCAATGGCAACTTCTTCATACGGACAACATCTTCAGTAAGGCTGACAGCCAGAGTTACAGCCTCAGTGATCGTTTGAGGTTTGTCCGAAGTTACCATGCTGCGAAATTCTGAGGCCAATCCCCAAATGTAGCCTTCAACGCGCTTAAATTCGGGAGTCACCATGTAGGGGATCACCCTTGACAAGTTGTGGAACCTTCGAGCATAACCAGTAATGTCAGCACCTTCCATGGTCAAGTGCCAGAACTCAGTCTCCAACCTTTGGAGTTCAGCACGTGAGCAATACTTTTCTCTCATATGTTCCTTTAGCTCATCCCACGTCATGCCGTATGCAGCATCATCACCCAGAGTCTGGACTTGCAAATTCCACCAAGTCAAAGCTTCATCAACAAACAACCCAGTAGCAAAAGTGACTTGTTGATCCGCGGTACACTTTCTCATACGGATAGTGGCATCCGTCTTCTCCGTCCAGCGTACAAATGCTACTGCACCTCCAGTGCCATCGTAGTTCAGTGGTTTGCAGTCGAGAAACTGCTTGAAAGGGCAGCCTTGAGCTGTGCTTCCTCCAGATGTGTCTCCCTGCCCATTACGTCTAGCATTGCTTGGTCCTCCACTTTGTTCGGTGCAGTTTGCCTCGTATTGGGCGATAGCTGCGGAGATTCTTTCCTCCAGTAGGGCGTTCAGTTCTTCAGCAGTCCTCGGCAGAGGAGGAGGAGGGGGTTGGTCTGAAACCTTGATTAGTCACAGCTCTTCTAGGTGCCATGTTCTGTCAGAACATAACACAACAGGGTTAGACATTTGTTTGATATCGTCATACTAGGCAGTGGTAGTATATATACACAAGCATATACCACATAAGTGACATCAAACAATCCGCCAAATGTATAAATCAATTCACACAGCAACAAGCATGCATAAATAGATAAATACTGATGTTTCATAAGATATTCACCGAGTCTTTACACATATCAGAACAACTTGTTACACCATTGTTTGCGAAGTAAACAAAATGCATAAGGGTTACATCTCCCCAAAGTACAAGTTTAATATATGTAAAGGACAAAATATCTTACTTCACATTGGCGGTTTTTGTCTTTATACCCTAAATCATTACTCCAAAAGAGTATTTAGTAGGCTGGGGGAGGGGTGTTCACGTTTAACCTTCTCTTGTATTGAAGGAATCTCGTTTGATACGTGACAAGACTTGCTGTGGTTTCTGTGCACTGAATTCCATAATTATGTATGCATCCATAATTACGTAACTCCTTGCACAGTCTGCACAGTTCGTTTCATCGTCGGATCACTTCTTTTTGATAGCCCACTGTTTTCAGGTAAAGTCACGAGTACCTGAGATATTCTATTTCTAGCATATGTATATATCAATTATCGCACATAGTTGCAAGTAATTTCTAGTCAAAGACAAGTGCTACTCCAGTGCACCCTAAGTCTCGTAGTGTCTTTTCTTGACTCCTTGAAAACAGTTTCAGGTAGTGGATGTCGCGGAAAGTTTGATGCAATGAAAACTTTTTGAAAAATTGTTTTCGTGAAAGGATCCTAAAGATTGTAGACTAGACTCGAGAAGGAATCCTGGTTCACTACAATCGCAGCTCTGATACCAATCTGTCACACCCCTTTCTAAGGCGGAAGCACGAGGTGTGATCATGAAAGGTTCTCATTGCATACGAATGGTAAACATACTACATGCTCGTAAAAATAACTTCAAATACCAACATTACATAACTGAGAACATAGTTTAAGTGTTTACATCACAAGACAACATTTTGTCTGAAAAGTTTACAACTTTATTCAAAGACAAACGTAAACAACATCCAAGAGCAAGAGCAAGAGTAAGACCGCGCGCACATCCACTTTAGTTACCTGAAATACATGTGAGTTTTTGGAAAATCGTCAACATAATGTTGGTGTGAATTCATGCAGTTTTTGTATTGAACGTTTGTATACTTTGTATGAAAACGTGGTATGTATCTTGTATAAATCAAGTATTTCTGTAAGTATCGAGATTGTTAATGGGTTGCAAGGCCATTAACATGTGACACGACATAGGAAGCATCCAAACCATAGGCATTTTTCTAGTTGTCGATTCACAACTGAGACACAAAAGCACTACTTGGTACTAGTTTTCACCAAGAGTGTGGCTGCCCGAAACCCATTAGATCTAACCTTTTGTTCTGCGGTCTAGGTATATTGTTGATTAATGGTGCTTCTGGTACCCTATTCGTGACACGATTTCAAGTATCATTCCTTAGTTCTTGTATCCATCATACCATAACACATGTATTTTCCCCAAGCTTAAATAGTATGTAAAAGATTAAAAGTGGGGACATAAACTCACTTTTCTGTAAACATTTAGTAACATGTACTTCACCCCTGAAGTTATAAAACTAAAAACAGTTAAAAGAAAAGGGGGAGCATGAACTCACAACTTTGCGTTTCTTGCGCCGTAAACTTCATCGGGTTTGCTTATATAGCGTCGTGACCTATACGTGTTTTATTAATGTTAGTCACTAGACTTGTATCGCACAATTACAAGCCACCATCTTTTATGTATTTGTTCTTCGTTGTTAAAAATAACTTATATTTTTAACTATGTATCTTACTTATATTATTTTCTCAAAAATAAATATAAGTATCTTGTATTTTTCACCCGAGTTATGTATTTTGTCCAAAACTTCATTGCATGTTCATAACTTGTCCAAGTTACTTAATTTATTAAGAAATATATTTTCATAAATATATTCTCTTGTATTTGTCTATGCATGTTGTATGTGTATTTTGTATTTTCACTCCTTAGAAGTATTTAGTATATTTTCAAGTCCTAATACACTATTACATATAATACGTATAACATACACTTAGCACAAAATTTGATGATTAATAAATACATATATTTTCCTCAAAAATATACATACTTAATATCAATTTTTATCTTGAAGAAATCATCATTTCTTAACTTGAAGTTTACATAAAAATTAGGGAAACCTTGGTAAATATTTTTAGGGAATAAGTTTCACCAAAACTTATGTTTTTCTAAGTGTCAAAATTTTTATAAATTTTGACATAGTTTCCCCTAAAAATGGAGGTTTCCCATGTTTTCAAAACATGTGTTTATTTTCTGTTAAAATCATCACAGTAATCAACAATTCGTTCAACACTTACCAAGTGTCAAAATCAAGTAAGTTTTATTACATCATGATCTTGAAGCTTTTGTAAAAACTTGTAGTAACTTACCATGTTATTTAGTAGGTTTAATTACCTTTAAAAACATGGTTATTTGTTTGTAAATCACATTCTTGAAAGATTTAGTCATTTACAACTTGTAAGATGATTTTTCTAAAAATATTTCTTTTATATTTTTCTTGTTACAATTATGTTCCTAGTCTTGTTTAAACACTAAAAATATGTTTAGTTTACTTAGAAACCATGACTTGTAAATTTTATAAATAATGTTGGTTTCTTGGGAAAATTATTTTTATAATCATCTATTTACAAGATTTGTATTTTGTTTATATCATTTTTACATATGAAAATCAATTTCATCATTCAAGTTCATGAAGACATAAAGTATGATGATCTTGGTTTTTCACAAGATTAATATTGTTCATCATCTTTCAACCATAAAAATATGAAGTAACAAGTTACAAGGAGCTTACTACTAGCACAAGGGCTAGGGAAGAACTCAAGAAGTTGAAGATGATAAATGGGTTGGATAAAAGCAAATGGAGAAGGTTCTTCAAGATCCACAAGCTCTAAACCTCCTTAAACACCTTCTTGCACCATGTAATGACCTTGGAATGGATGGAAGTGAGATGAAGGTGGTGGTGATGTGGGTGGTGTCTCACAGCCGTAGGGAGAGGAGAGAGGATGAGGTGAATGTGGTGTGAAGTGTGATGTTGAAGATGATGTTCTTATATAGTGCTTGCAAGATCTGGATCCAATCTTTATAGATCACATAATATCTTTTGGGATTTCATAACATCTAAAAGAATCCAAGGTAGATCAAGATGGATCATGTAGGATCTTGGCAAGATTGTGGTGGGGTCACCCCATTGTGACCGTCCACTATATAGGGGGGGGGGGGGTAATGTGTAATTTTTAATCCCTAGTTCATAAATAAGTTGGTTTTTAAGTATAAAGTTTAGGGATTTAATGTGTTATTATGTTATAAGGGGTGTTATGGTGTTCGGGGACCATAACTAGCTCAGAAATATTAAAACAATGCTTCTAGTAATATTTTGATGTTCCGGGTAATGTCCGGTTGTTCGGTTAAATACCGGTTTGTTAAAGTGCTAAATTGCATCGTTTAGTGTCCTTTAAGTATCCTTTTGTGACCCTTTTAATTCCCAACACTTAGGAGGGTATTCTAGAAAATAAAACAAGAATTTTGCATGATATTTATGTGTTAAAAAGCTGATTATAGCTGATTTGTGCAGAATTCTGCATTTAAAGTGCGTTTCGGGTGCTTTTTAGTGCATATTTTAGCTTCCGGAAAGTCTATATGTTAACCCTTGTATACATTCTTGGGTTTTAATGTATTCTTGACGTTGGACCTACACATAGGCCCCAAATTTTATTGTCTGACTTCTTTCTACAGAATTGTTGACGCAATGTGTCTTACCGGTGAGATTACTAGTATTTCTGACGCAACGTTATCATTAATGCATAAAGCAAATTTCTTGTAGTATAAAACGTGCATGAATTCACAAGTATAGCATGTAATCAAACCATGTTGACATTTAAGCACATAATTGCAGTCATTAAGTATTAATTAAATTGTACGGAAATTACCGGTTTTGTGCCAGCTGTCACATGATTGATGTGATTTGATATAACTAACGTATGTAACACCCAAAAGTGCTTAAATCAAAAAGGGATCGAGTATATTCACAGAAAGTGCTTAATAAATAAACACCATCTTGGATTGAAGGGAGCGCTGGAAAGTTAGCATGATTACAGAAAGATAGCATAAGCGAAGAACAGTTCGTAAATCGGTGCGATTGAACAGGACGACGGATTGTCATCCGATCGGATGAACTTCCGAACGGATGGTCATCCGGACGGATGGTGATGTGCGTTAGGTGTGATATATATTTAAGTATATTTTAAGCCCTTTTTTTAACACTTTGGTCAAGTTTTAAATTTATAAAACACGATATTTTACTAACACTAAACACACATATGGGCAAGTGCACCCATCGTGAGCGTAGTATAGCGTTGGTAAGATACCGAGTTCGTCCAAGGACACAAGAGCTTTTAGTACCGGTTTATCCTCAATGTCTAATCAAATAAAAAATTTAGAAAAAAGTTTAAACATGAAAATAAAAACTAACTAAAAATGCTGAAAATAAAAATAAAAATAAAACAGATAGACAAGATGAATCACTTGGATCCGACTCGCCTTTAGAGTAACCTTTGATTATTTCCGCACTTTTACACTTTTTTAAAGATTATCTTAGTTATAGTAGTAGGCCCCTCTTTTGAAGGTGACGTTACCCTCAACCCAGTAGTTTGAGTCAGCAAGGATACAATCCTAAAGGGTTGGATTATTGAAAGATAATTAATTAAGTTATTAATGCGTAATGTGGTAGGCCCCTCTTTTGAAGGTGACGTTACCCTCGGCTAAGTAGCTTGACCCAGGTCCTTGCAGGATCTATACACTGAACAAGGCAAGACGCTTACCAAACCATTCCCTTAACCCTCCGACCAGGTAGCCAACATATCTCCATACAGACCCTGGAGATATGAATGATGTAAATCTTTTATTTTATATAGACAGTAAAATAACGCCAAGACACCACGGACAAATGATAAGGAATTTTCACCTTCAACATAAGAAACTAGTTATTAAAGTCATTAATACATAACAAAAAAAAAAGGTGCGAAAAGACTAAAAATAAAAAATATTACACTAAATGCTTGTCTTCACCAAGTAATGTAAGAGACTTAGGCAAACATGGCCTTTGATTGTCAAGAACTCTTATGATCAATCTTGGATCCTGAGACTACTACACACACTCTATGATGGATGATGAATGATGGTGGTGGATGTGGGTTGTGATGGTGGTGGTGGGTGGGTGAAGTGTGAGAGAGGTGGTTTGTCAAGGGATGATTTGCAAGTGAGCCAAGCACCCCTATTTATAGCCTACAAAGGAGCCCAGACACGGCCCCGTGTCCATCCATCTTCTCTTTCCTCATTAAATGCAGTTTATCTGCATTAGTTGACCACGCCCCCGTGTCCGCTGGGCACGGCCCCGTGTTGGGAAATAGAAGCTTCTACAGATTTGTCTTTTCTACAGACACCTGGGCATGCCCCCGTGTTCATTGAGCACGGGGCGTGTTCAGCCTTCTGATGTCTTGTTTTTGCTTAGGAAGATGCTGTTGAGGGGTCGGGCATGCCACGTTTATTCCTTTTCTTGTATTATTGTTAGATTTGGCTGCATTTTTGCTTCTTTTGTTCATTTAAGCTCATTTAACCTTGAAAATACAAAAGGAAGACAAAAGCACACTTTTTCCAACATTAGTACTAAAAAAAGGGGTTAGTTTTATGCCATATTTGATGTAATTTATATGTTGGATTTTACACACATCAAATACCCCCACACTTGAATCTTTGCTTGTCCTCATGCAAAACTCTTTATTTTGTGGCTTACATACTCAAATGGAATGAGTAGAAGAGAAGGTTTTGGGTTTGTCTAGAGTGT
>JARYGA010027414.1:0-31698 GCA_030545235.1 Helianthus tuberosus
GAACACCGAGGGACTCGAGCGGTAGATCTATCTGGGTGTAGCGAGCCCAGCTCCCGGCCCAACAGAACAGGCCTCTCGGAGGACTAACAGAACGGACCCGGAGTGACTTGGTACCCAACGCAAAATCGGCTAGGGTGTGTCTTTCTTACTTGCATTTCACAACATGCTAATGGCCTTGCAAACCATTGGTGATCACAAGTCCTCTTACACTGCTACATACCAGGAAACTTTTATACTTACAAGTGTTTTACTTACTCACTTGCACATGAACTCGCTCAACACTATTGTTGATTTTTCAACTCACATGTATTTCAGGAAATTAAACGGATCTGGCACGGTATGGAACGTTTTCCGCTGCATATTGTCATGAAGTCATCAGGGTTTAGGGGATGTGTCTCTTACCTGGACAAGACACAGTCTCTAAATCACGTTTATGTTACGTTTCAGTTTGTAATGTTGAACAAGGTCATGGTTGTTGGTTAAAAACAATGGTACTGTATTTTGATTTTCAAAACTTAATGGATGACTTGCATGGTTTTTAAATTCATATAGCTTGTTATGATTAAGCTATGGTATTAAGAAGTCACACCAAAAATAACCACGCTTCCGCAAAGCCAGGGTGTGACAACGTGCTCATGAATTCTTCCACATTCCCCAACTAACAAGCCGATCCAACTAGCCGACAAGTTGCCATCGCCGGCTTCCATTTGTGAGCCATGCACAATCTTCCCAAAGTGTTCGGCGATATTATTGAGAACATCGTTATCGGCTAAATGCATGGGAATACCCTGGACCTTAACCCATGCAAGCCTTTCAAAAGGGAGAGATTTTCCTCCCCATGGGTCTAAGCTGGAAAACCACTCCCTCCATTTGAGGTGCTCCAACAAAAATTTAACGCAATGTTCTTCGTTTTCGAAGCTGAGTAACATGGCAAGGCCACCTAAGTAGCTTAAAGATACACCCGAAATTATGTTCTCTGCTCAAATAGAATTAAGATTCCTCAAGACCTTTAAATCTTTACATCTTCCTACCAAGGCTCTACCAATCAGCTCCTTAAACGCCATGGTTTTGTCGGCCAATTCGATGGTAATTCCTGTCTCAACATCCGAAGAATTCTTATGCACAGGAGTACCCGATTCGTTATGGAACAGCTCACTAAATAGCTTCCCTCTCCCTTGGTTGAAGAAAGACTGGTTATGGATCTTAGATCATTGAGGAGGAAGACTCGTGTTCTTTTTGTTTCCGTCCGTTTCTTCAGCCTTCCTGCCGACAAGTTTGATGGTAACTCATCAAGCCTAAAAAACTCTGAACTTAAGAAGGGTCCTTGGTGGTGGTGATTATTTCAAAAAAGCCTCAACTTTACTTTGAGTCACATGAATGCTAGTCTAGTTTATAACATCATTTAGGACTTGGACCTCTTAGATCCAAATGCACATTAAGAGAATTTATTAAAGTTTCTCTTTTGGCAACAATTCAAGTACTTCATGAAGGTAATCAACATGATGATCCTCACTGTGTATATAATGAGATATTATCATTAAAAAACAATCAATGCATTGCCCCAACATTGGTTAACACACTTTATACATAACTTGTTTTAATCAATCGACTCAATCATGCAACTATTATCCAGTATCCACCTATTGCTCATTTCACAAACTATTCAAACACTTGTATGTTTAGTTTTCAAAAACAATAAATAACTAAACTAATACATCACCCAAGTTAACCTATCTACCATTATTTAAAATATAAATTGAAGGATAAATTAATTAAATAGTGGCAAAAAAAACCCTTAAAATTCCTTACTAAAATTCGGTACTAATACCGTTTTAACCGAAAAATACCGGCACCCATACTGTTATTTACCGATAACGAAATTCAAAAAATCTAATACTGATACAAATACAGTTTATAATTGGTACGATACCGGTATTTCGGTAAAAAAATTTCATCCTACTTTGTAATACCATATGGAGTTTCCAAGTCTAGTAACCCTTGCATTCATTCATATGGAGTTTCCAAGTCTATAAAGTCAAAGTAAAGGTACCTAGAAAAAAAAATCCAAACCTTTGAAAAATACTTATATGATCCCAAAGTTTGTCATTTATCTATTTTTGTCCTAAAACAATAACTTTGACTTTTGGATAAAAGTTAAGAAGTAGAGTAACTTTCATTGCGGCAGAGTCTATAATGTACTCGTTTTTCGTTTGCTTATCAATTGTTTTGATTTTTGTTAGATTTTAAATTACTTAAAAGAATTTGTAATAGGGGAAATACTATAAAAAAGCAATATGCTTTACCATTTTTCTCACAAAAGTCCCTCTACTTATTTTTTTGAATATTAAAGTCCTTGTACTTGATAATTTTGAATAAACCCATGAAATGACTTGTAATAGGCCATTTATTGCTAGTGTAACTGTAATCTATGTGTTTATTTGTAAAAATTGAATATCTCCCTTGTATTCTTTTGTAATTATAAATATATTCTTGCAACTAATTATAAAGCATCAAAAAATAAATTGCAATCACCTTGTCAAACGAAAAGACAAACACTGTTAATTGTTTTTTTTTTCCAGCGAATATTTGGCATATTCTTCGTCTTATTCAATCTATCATATTTGAGTATTTTACCAAAAGGGCATACACATAGAATTTTGGTTCCTTAGTCGAACAACCTAATTATCAGAGTAGAGTCAACTGTTTGGTTTTCCTACAATCTAAAACTGATTAGATAATGACACCAAACTAATTAAACAATGATTAAGATCATTGATTTTGATTTGTGATTACATACATACATGGATCTTCTTCTTTGTTAAAGACATTAACATGTCTCATTTTTAATACTCGTTACTTTTTGTTATATTTTTAAATTCTTCTTTGTTTGTTGCAAGGTTCTTTGGGTCTCTCTTTTGGATCTATCTTTGGGCTGCTCGTTGTTGGGCTTCCTGTTGCTGGGCCTTTGTTTCGCTGCTTGTCTAGAAGACCCGTCTAGGGTTTGTGGCTCTTTTGTCCAGGCTGTATTTGGCTGGTCTCCTAATGGCGTTTTTTTTTTGCTGTCAAGATATTTTCCTTTTGTGTATTTTGGGATCCCCATAAATGGATCGTTGCCCTCTATGTTCCACACACGCTCACTTATCTGTTCCTTTTCAATCTTTCTGTTCCTCTTGCAAGTTGTTCGTAAGAGTGTTAGGCTCTTGTACATCATCACATCGATTGCTTTATTGTATTAGTCAATCTGTGATGACTATACCATTTGTATTGTGATTTCGAGTGCAATAAAGTTTCATTTTCAGGCTTTAATCTTGAGTTTCTGACATGGTATCAGAGCTCCAAGGCTGATCTGGTGCTCTGTTTATCTTCCGCTGCGTATTTCTAGAGTGTGTTTCATTTGCGCTGTTCATCTGCAAGATCTGGATCAGATCTAGGGCTTGCTAAACCAGATCGAGGGGTTGGTGCCTTCGTTCTCTTGCAATCGAAGTTGTGACTGTCCTGATTCCAGGGGGTGTTATATTCGGTCAAAGGCTCCTTTGTTCGTGATTCAACAGGGGTGTTACTTCCGGTTTCTCTCTTTACTCACAGTCATATAACCCTAAGTGAAGGTTATAGGCTGTGATTTTTTATTTGGCGAACCCTAACTTGGGAACCCCTCTCGATGAGATTGTTCTTTTTTGTGACTAAAGGTTTAGGTGGCTCCTACACTAAGACCTGCATTGGCACCTTGAGTGATGAACCAACGATCTAGAACACTGGTGTAGCTTTGCCGTTATTATTTGCTGTTTTGATTTGTGATTCTTGTGTTTTTTGTTTGGTGCTGCTCATTTTTTATCTGCTAAGTGTTTTTTGCTTACTTGATTGTTGTCTGGCTGTTCTAGCTTTGCCTGATCCTGTTTCGCTGTTGACTGTTCTGTGTGATCATGACTGACAAAACAGAGTCCTCTGTTACCTTAATAAGTAAACTAGATGCTAGTGATCCTTTGTATTTGCATGCTAGTGACTCTAGTAATCTGTCTATCGTTAATATCAAGTTAAAAGGTACTGAGAATTATGTGGTATGGTCGAAGGCTATAAAACTTGCTTTAATGGCTAAAAACAAATTAGGATTTGTTGATGGAACATGTGTTAAATCTGAGTCTAATGATGTCTTAGCTAGTCAATGGGAAAGATGCAACTCTATTGTTTTAACCTGGATTCTGAATTCTATTTCTGATGAGTTATACGTTGGTCAAGTGTATTCCAAACTTGCTTCTGAAGTTTGGAATGATCTAAAGGAGACATATGATAAGGTTGATGGCTCTGTAGTGTTTGGGTTATATCAGAAAATTAATTCTATTAGTCAAAATGGTTCCAGTGTGTCTGAATATTATCATAGGATAAATACTATGTGGAAACAATTCGATGCTATGCTTCAGTTACCATCTTGCACATGTAATGCTTCTACCAAGTTCAATGAGTTTAGTCAGTTAATAAAACTTATGCAATTCTTGATGGGATTAGATGATGTTTACCAACCTGTTAGAACTAATCTATTAACCAGGGATCCTCTTCCATCTATTAAAACTGCTTTTTCAATTATATCTAGAGAAGAGTCACATAGGGGTTCAAATAGTGGTTCTAAAGTACCTAATGTTGGTTTTGCTGCTAAAACAAATCAGTTTAGTGATAACAAAAAAAGGTTTAACAAAGGTCCTAATCCCAACTTGAAGTGCACTCATTGTAACAAGGTTGGTCATGTTATTAATAAGTGTTTTGAGCTTCATGGGTATCCTCCAGATTACAGGTCTAAATCTAGTCAAACCAATAGTCAGTGGTCTAAATCTAATAATTCTGTGAATAATTTTGTTAGTGACAAATCTGTTAGCAACTCTTTGAATTCTCTTACCTCAGATCAGTTCACTAAACTTCTAGACTTGCTTAATGACAAAAAGACTGATGATGGGCCGAAGACAAATGTTGGAGGTAAATGCCATAATGTGATATCATCTTTAGATTGTTACAAGAGATTTTATTGTTTTAATAGTAAATCTTGGTCACAAAGTAATATGAGTTGGATTATTGATTCTGGTGCTAATCAGCACATGATGATGTCAAGTGAAAAAATGTTTAATAAAGTTGATGTTTCTGATTATAATATAACGGTCAAACACCCTAATGGTACTGATGCCAAGGTCACTATAATAGGATGCTACAAATTATCCAACTCTGTTATCTTAAGAGATGTCTTTGTGGTCCCCGAATATTGTGTCAACTTAATCTCTGTGCATGAATTAGCAAAGGACAATCAACTTAGGGTTGTGTTTGATGAAGATACTTGTTATATTCAGGATTTGTACTTAAAGAAAACCCTGGTGACTGGTAGACAAACTGATGGTCTTTATTTATGTGGTAATTCTTTCAATTCTGTGATTGTCTGTTTTAATAAAGCTGAAACTATAAAGCTCTGGCATTCAAGACTTGGTCATCCCGCTGATCAAGCCTTAAATGTTTTAAATCTTAAACCTGATAAAAATAATATTGATCCCTGTGAAGTTTGTCATAAAGCAAAACAACACAGAGTTCCCTTCCCTTTAAGTGAACACAAAACCTCTAAAGTAGGTGACTTAATTCACTTAGATGTTTGGGGTCCCTATAAGGTCTCAAGCATAGAAGGGTTCAAATGTTTTCTCACCATTGTAGATGATTATTCCAGGTCCGTTTTGGTATATCTAATGAAATCTAAAGTTGAAGTTTTTGAAAACATTCAAAGTTTTTATAATCTTGTGAAAACTCAATTTGAAGTAAATATTAAGGCTTTTAGGAGTGATAACGGAACTGAATTTGTTAACTCTCAAATGTCCACCTTTGTTAAGTCACATGGGATCATTCATCAAACATCTTGTGCTTACACTCCTCAACAAAATGGTATTGTTGAGAGGAAGCACAGACATTTACTCAATGTTGCTAGAGCTCTATTGTTTCAGTCAGGTGTGCCTTTAAAATTCTTGTCTGAATCTATTCTCACTGCTTCGTACTTAATTAACAGGACACCTTATTCTGTGTTAAATGGTAAAACTCCTTATGAGTTACTTTTTGGATTTGAACCTTCTCTTAGTCACTTGAAGATTTTTGGTTGCTTATGCTTCTTTACTGTTTTAAATAATCCTGATAAACTTGATGAGAAAGCTGAAAAATGCATTTTTATGGGGTATTCAAATTTAAAAAAAAGGTTACAAAGTTTGGAGTCTAGATCAAAAGAAATTTACCTTCTCCAGGGATGTCAGCTTTCATGAAAATGTTTTTCCCTATAAAACTAAGTTGTTTTCAGAATCTGATCTAGACAACACTGAATCTTTAAATAATTCAAACTTTTTGATCTTTATGATTCTTCAAGTGACATAAATCCCAATGATGATAAGAAGGTGGAAACTGATTCAGCTGATGTGACTCAGCAACACAGTAGTTCAAGTGAATCAACACCTCATGTTGATACTCACCAGTCATCCTCTGGTGATGACAT
Source organism: Helianthus tuberosus (assembly GCA_030545235.1). NCBI lineage: Eukaryota > Viridiplantae > Streptophyta > Magnoliopsida > Asterales > Asteraceae > Helianthus > Helianthus tuberosus. Next base: position 6,500 of record JARYGA010027414.1, read on the forward strand.
GGCTGGCAATCAACAAGTGGATGAACCTGAACCTAATTCTGTGAGGGTTGAGTCCAGTAATAGCAATGAAGAATCAAACCTTCCTGAGGGTACCCATACCACCACTAGGAAATCAACTAGGTCTGTGTCTATTCCAAAAAAAATTGGTGACTATGAGGTCGAAGGCAAGGTTAAATTCGGTTTTGAGAGTTGTTAATTATGCTAACTTGTCTCCTTATAATGTGTGTTTTGCCTCTAATGTTAATAAAATACTTGAACCTAGTTCATATCTGTGACAACCCTCACTAAACCAGGTATCCGTACGACTTAATTAATAATTAATTACTGCTTAATTACTGTGCTTGCTTGAACTTGTGAACAAACTGCTACTTGAATACTGATACATGTACTTACTTGCATCATACTTTACTTACCGTCACTACATTATTTACATGCTGAACCTTAGTGACAAACATGATGCACAAAAAGCACAGTAGCACTATAACGGATAACCTATTGAACATGCTGATAAGCCAGCATCAGGCAGACACTGCCTCTAAGGCCTGTAAGAGCCTGAAATATTTTGCTACACTAGTGGTGAGTGTAGGGATATAAGGGTTGTAGAACTGCGTCTCTAGGAATAAGTTACAATGACTGGATGTGCCTAAAACGTACTCTAAGTACAAAATTCAGCACTTTACATAATAATTCAGCTTTTAGCTAACTAATAAAGTGCCAAAACATGAGAAAAATATTACTAGACATTTTCCAAAGTGTCAGATATGAGTTGTGTCACTAAAAGGGGTAATAACGACACTTTAAAGCTTTGTTAACGCTTTAACGGATTACTATCCAACCGAACAAACGGACCATACCCGGAACATGAAAATATTGTTATTTTCATTATTTATTCTTTTTCTGAGCCAGTTAGGGTCCCCGTATACCCTAACACCCGCTTTAAAGCACTAATCATAACTAACCAAGTTAGCACTTAACTAACTTGCTTAACCTAACTAATTACCTAACTACTAGTTGGAATCGGACCAAGACCCCCCCCCCTAACCGTCCCCAACTAAGGGGAGACATACCATGTCCTTGCAAGATTATTATAATCAAGTGTGCTTAGAATCTAGATGACACAAGACCCAATGGTTAATACACACTTAATTTGTCTATAAGATCAAGGTTAAACACTTATGGTTATTTCCATCACTCAACTCACAACACAACAACTCTCTCTCTTTCTATAAGCTTTCGGCCGAACATCCCCTTATACACCCATCCATCTTCGATTTTGTTCTAGCCATTTCAATCACCTACAAGTGTTAAGGGTTGTATACAAGGAGTCTTGGAGCAAACGGAACGCGAAGGACCTCTTTATCTTGCTTTTATCCACGCCATTTTCGTCAAGATTCTTCCCTAGCCTCGAGCTAGTGGTATGATGTTTAAATCCCTATCTTGAACTATTCTAAAGTGGTTAAAAGGATTTTTATCAGTTAAAACTCGTTAACATGCAAGATGATGCTTTAAAGTTTACTAAAAACACTAAAAATAGTGGTTAAAAGCTTATATGTTGTGTAAATGATGTAGTATTTGAAATGTATGATTATTTAGGCCCGATCTATGATGTGGTAGCTCGGATCATCGTTTAACCCGGTTTGGTAGGATCATGGATCTTAACATAAGCTTGTTTTGAATGATACAAGGGTTAAAAGGTGAAACTTTACCACACAAGAATCATGAACTTGTGTAAAAGTGTTTTACTTGTGGAAATGTGTTTAAAACTAGCAGATCTACGCATCTGCAAGTGGTATTTTCAAAGAACCACGTATCAAAGAAATCATGTATTTTAAAAGATGGATTTTACACTAACAAGCATGATTTTTATAAACCACAAGTGTGTAAACACTTGTGAAATGAAAAGATCCGACAAAATAACAGTTTTTGTAAAAGATGACGGGAAGTTGTAAAGATAGATTTTCTCTAAAAACGAGGTTTTTACAAGATCAAATTACCTTATACGAAGATCTACTAAATTTAAGGGAATTTACACCATAGATTTGGGAAAACTGCAAGTTCATGTAATTTTTGGAAATTTACACATATGTTGATTAGTTGTTGTGATGAAAGTTGTTCTGATCAAATAAAGAAAATTGTTGAGTTGATTTGATAAAGAAAATGATACGCTTGAAAGCGTGGCCACCTCCAGTTACAGAGGAAACTCTGGCGAAATTTTTCTAAAAACCTAACACTTAGAACTATTTACACTACAAGTGTTAGAAATCATTTTTGACATGTTTTCGAAATATAAATTTCGCCATGACTTTATTTACTAAATATTCGGAGGTGGGATTTTCACAAAATTTAACGTGATAAATATATATTTTTCACACACTGTTTATGATTATTTTGTGAAAATACATAAATATTATTTTTAGAGTAAAAATAATATTTACGAACGTTAACAAATCCAAAATAATACGAACGCTTTCACCATAATTATATAAGTTACACTGGTAATTATATTACCACTCGATTGTTAAAACGTAACTTACGCACTTACGGAAATATTTATGAACGCGTATTTTAACAACGTATTATTGGGAAAAATACTTATATTTTGGAATTGGAAATATATATACATATATTAAGTGAGACTTAATGATATAATTTTAACGCACATGTATTGAATCTCCCATCCTTGGGAAGGAGAATAACTACCAAGTATATACAGAATGTAAACACGAAATAGTTGTCTAACTATTTCCCAAAAATTTAAACTATAAAGCTAAGGCACGGCCGTCCGTCTAATAGAAATTAGCACCTGTAGGTCGTCGCACAGCTGCCTGATTTGGAGTACTTGGTAGAGACGCACCGACTGTGAGTTCATGTCCCCCTTTTCTCTAACTGTTTTCAGTTTTCTTAACTGCGGGGGTGAAATACATGTTACTTTGATTACAAGTACTTTATACACGGTATGGTTAGCGTAAGGAGGTTTACTACTTTGATCATGTGAGTGGGTAGGAGCAATATGAGGCCATTAGTCCTCATAACGGGACCGAGGGACAGGAGCGGTAGATCTATCTGGGTGTAGCGAGCCCAGCCCCAGGCCAAACTAGAAACGGACCTTGGGGTGACTTTGTCCACATACTAATGCCGTGGCGAAATCTGCTAGGTTTGAGTCTCCCTATTTGCACTTCACATATATCAGTGGCCTTGCAAACCATTGGTGATCTCAATTCCCTTATTTGCTACATACTAAGACTATTTTTATACTCACAACGGTTTACTTACTCACTTACACATGAACTCGCTCAACATTATTGTTGATTTTTCAACTTACATGTATTTCAGGAAATTAAAGGATCTGGCGCGGTATGACACGTTTTCCCGCTGCACTAGTTACGAGGTCATCCGGGTTTGGGGAATGTGACTCTTTCCTGGACAAGTCACAGTCCTTAAACTATCTTTATGTTATGCTGTGTTTGTTGAACAATGTTTATGTCGTTAGGATGTGTTTCCGTTGTGTCACACCCCGATTTCCACGTGTCACCGGTGGGCCCGGTGGGGGAGTATCGTGACGTGGTTGGCAACGTAATAGTCAAACAACACAATATAATAATGCACAGCGGAAGCAATTTAAACATAAGATACAACCGAATTTATTTATTGTAATCAAAGTCACAATATCCGGTGTTTATCCACAGAACGGATCGAAATAAAATATCATTTATGGTTCAACAGACTTCTGGCATCCTAAGCTTGCGAGACTTTTATTGATGCTTAGGAGACGATCCAGCCAAATTTCGTTTAGAACCTGCATTCAGTCTTTTTGGGAAAATACGTCAGTTTACACTGGTAAATACATTCAACTGACTCATTTTGGAAAATGATTGAAAATTTGTTTGGATGCACGTGGCATAAATCATTTTATTTAACTTGGGAGAATTATTTAATATTATAATCTTTTGAACGAATTACATGTTACTTATGCGTTCAGTAGCCCGAATCAAATCCGGGTTAAAGATCAATAGACACACCACTTTAAGTGAGTTATACACGGGGGTACGCCTACACCCCGTGCTCAGGTCGTGGCCATCTCGTAAGATGATGCCAGGGATATCCGGGACATGGTCATTAACCCCCCAAAGGCTGTAAAGTAAACAAGACTGTTTTAACGAGCCGATCAAATTATTCAACTACCCACTAAGCGTGGAGATTTGATGCCCGATCAAGCGGTACACTATGTACCGTAACCCAAGCCCGTATAGGGAAAATAAGTTAAAAGTATTTACCCGATGCAAGTATAAATCACAAATAGCAGAATGCACGTAGCTTTTACTGTTTCTCCTAATCTGGAACGAAGGTTTAATATAACCTATTAGAATTCTAACGGGTCTTTTATTAAGCTTAAGCTTAGACCGGCTAGTTTCAAGATACGGTTCGTACGCACGATTAAGCGAAGACCGGATAGAATGTGATTCAGACCTGACAAGTTTGAAGACTTGTTTAATATGGGTTTATTATTCACATTCTGTATTTTGAGATAAAACCGTTAAGGTTTGACCCGTTTCGGCTAATTTATGTAAACTCGTTACAAAAACCGAACCGTACGCGTAATAAGTGTGACGGGTAGTCATGAGAGCTATATACAGGTTTCCTAAGTTAATTATGTCTCAAATATGTTGTGACATCATTAAGGTGTCTTTCGTTATGCCCGAAATGTGCTTAAACCCAAACTAGGCCCCGTAGGGGTAGTTTGGTCATTTAAAATTTTATAAAAGAGTTTAAGTGACAACCTGAGTTACAGGTCTGATGTAATCAGAAAATATACTCAATTTGCTAAGTTACATCAGTAGGTTAAAGCATGTATGTGAAACTTATCATTTTTAACCAAGCTAGGCCCCGTAGGGGTATTTTGGTAATTTCACATAAGCCGAAAAGCTCAAAACTGAAGTCTGAGTTTATCAACCTTTGCTTACTGTTAAAATATTATAATTTGCCTCTTATATCAGTAGGTATCAACCCGGGTATGTCCAATATGATTTTGAAACATACTATGCGTTAAAAACGCTAATTTAGGCGATTAAAGGCCATTACCGGGTTCGATACTTAAATCTGATATTTTTATATTTCCAGAAGGCTTAAAATAATTTATTTATCATAACTAATCAGTAGCAAAAGGTTTGGAGTCGTTTAGATGTGTAAAACTCATTTTATGGCCCGTAAGGGCAAAACCGACAATTACCGGATTAAGCCTACGACTATGAGTTATGCTCAGCCTAAAATTAATTAAAAATCTTTAAAAATTCCAAAATAATATATCATATCAGTGGGTAAAAGATTTGATACCAAAAAGTATGTTTAACTAGGCTATACGCTAATTACGCCATTATGTTAACATAAAGCATTAGTTTTGCGATAATGAGCATAACTCTTAATCTACAAGTCAAACTGATGTCAAACTTTGCATGCAAGTCTATATATCAGTAACAAAGGTTTCTACACTTTTACATTTTCATAATTCACGTTTTAAGGTAATAAGGGCATAACGGTCAACATATGAGCAATTAACGGAAACATGCATATTAATTGGATAACTAATGAACCAAGGTGTATAATCACAGAGGGTTGTTCTAACATGTAACCTAGTCCAATTAAAGCTCTGAGGCATTTCTAAAATATGCCTAAACGGGTCAGAACTGAAAGTCAAAGTGAAAGTCAAACTATGTGACTTTCGGTTCCGAACCGGGTCTAAACAGGAAATAGTCGGGTTGAACATGTTTGGACATGTTCTTACACTAATTACTAAGTTATAACAATGATCAAACAGGTTGTATATGTTCTAGATAGCTAATTATGCATAAATGACATTTTAAGCATTATGTTGACTTTTTAAGTAAAGGTTTGACCCGACATTTGACCTGGTTAGGATGGTGATCAGGGGAAACTCTTTTGGGGTTTTATTACCCACATAAATACCATCCTATAACTACTTCTACTTTGAGATATGACTGAGCCATTAGTGACTAATCTCGAAGTCAAACCGTAATTACGACGGTTTGACTTTTAGCTAATTAACTAAGCTAAAAGCAATTAGGGAAAGATTAGAATACTTACTGAGGTCCTATGCACGAGATATGATCACTATGAAGCAAGCTTGAGCTCCAGAAATGATCCACAATGCAGGAGATGGTGTGTGAATGAATGTTGCACTTGAAGGCCTTATATAGTGGTTCCACACACCATAAATCTTTGACAACAAGGTCTAGCAGTGCCCACAATCGATTGACAGGTGTCCTAGAGGCTTAGGGGATGTTTTAGGGGCCAGGAGAAGTGGAAAAACGGGTAAAGGTCGCGAAAATACGCAATGGCAGACAATCAGCAACATTTGCGGAGCTGGGCACCCCTCGCGTGACGCGAGGGACCCGTCGCGCGACGCGACCCCCTACCAGATCAGCTTATTGATTTTTCTTTGCAATCCAGTCCTTGACCCTTCAAACTCCGATTAGGCACTTGTTTTATGCATGGTAAACTCTTATAACTGATCTAGTAAGGCCTTAAAACATATACCCACTTTGCCAAGTCCCCGGGTAACTTTATTTTCACCCGAAAAGTCGTAACTTTCGACGTTTACGCTTTAACGCTTCTTACACGAATTTGATCACAACTTTCTCATACGTTAACGAAACTTTATGAAATTTTTATGGTGCATTCTCGTGAGCATAATTAATATTTACAAAGCTTCGGGTTTGTCAAAAGGTCACTCAGAGGTATAAATTAAACATGTTGACACAATTGGTCCCTGTAGTTTGAAATCACTCACTTTTAGCTTCGTATGATTCATGATTTATTCGTTTGAAGGTATGAGCATCTTGTAGGGTTAAAATACAATATATTTATTCACAGTTGACACTTAGAATACGTATATTTACATACTTTCCACGTTTGTCAACTTTAGTCCTTCCATAATATTTCTTTCACACGTTTAAACTTTATGACACGTGTCAACCTATTATAGGACGTGAATTTCCGAGGTGTTACATCCTCACCCCCTTAAAATAAATCTCGACCCGAGATTTACTGAAATAAGTAAGGGTACTTTTCTTTCATCGTGGATTCAACCTCCCACGTGTATTCGGGACCTCTACGGGCATCCCATTTGACCTTTACAAAAGGTATATGCTTCCTTCGAAGTTTCCTTACCTGTCGATCTTCAATCGACAAAGGTTTTTCAACAAATTTTAAGCTCGCGTCTATATGCACATCTGTATGTGGCATGATATGTGATTCGTCAGCGGAACACTTCTTTAGATTGCAGATGTGGAACACATTGTGAATTCCACTGAGCTCCTCTGGTAAGTTCAACTTATAGGCAACTGACCCGACACGTTCGATAACCTTGAAAGGTCCTATGTATCTCGGGCTTAGTTTGCCTTTCTTACCAAATCGCATCACTCCTTTCCAGGGTGACACTTTAAGTAGGACTTTGTCACCTACTTCGAAGTGAAAATCCTTACGACTTGGATCAGCGTAACTCTTTTGTCTATTCCGGGCAGCTTAGAGATTGTTACGAATCTGGACAATCTTGTCCGTCGTTTCGAACACGATCTCTGGTCCTGATAACTGGACTTCTCCAACTTCCGCCCAACAAACAGGCGATCTACACTTTCTACCGTATAATGCCTCAAAAGGCGCAGCCTTTATGCTGGTATGGTAGCTATTGTTGTAGGAGAATTCAATCAATGGCAGGTTCTTATCCCAACTACCTCCCAAATCGATCGCACATGCACGCAGCATGTCTTCCAACGTTTGAATAGTACGCTCACTCTGACCGTCTGTCTGAGGATGGTAAGCCGTACTAAAGTTCAAACGTGTGCCCAAAGATTGCTGGAAGCTCTTCCAAAAATGTGACGTGTACCTAGTATCTCTATCAGAGATAATAGCTACAGGTATGCCGTGTAAGGCTACAATCTTATCAACGTATAACTGGGCTAACATATCGGAGCTATAAGTCTCCTTGATGGGTAAGAAATGAGCTGACTTAGTCAGTCGGTCAACTATAACCCATATCGTATCATTTCCTTTCCTCGTCTTGGGTAACTTGGTAATAAAATCCATAGTTACCATTTCCCACTTCCACGTAGGAAGTTCAGGCTGTTGTAGCAAACCTGACGGTTTCTGATGCTCGGCTTTGACTTGCGCACATGTCAAGCATTTTGTGTCACACCCCAAATTTCCACGTGTCACCGGTGGGCCCGGTGGGGGTATCGTGACGTCGTTGGTATCATCATAGACAAACAACACAATATAATAATGCACAGCGGAAGCAAAAGATAGATTCATTTCAACTTTAATTAAAAATGTAATATTAATTATCACAAGTAGTTGAAACGGATCCACAGGCGGATCGAAAATAAAATAGGATAATTGTTCAACAGTTTATTTGTCGTCCAAGCTGCGAGACCTATTGTGGACGCTCTAGAAGCCTGCCAGCCTATTACGTGTAGTACCTGCACTTAATCTTTTTGGGAAAAATACGTCAGTTTACACTGGTAAATACAATTCGACTAACTCATTTTGAAAAAGGTTGAAAATTGATTTAAATGCACAAGGCACAAAACATTTTTATTAACTTGGGTCAATTATTTAATATAATAATCATGTGAACGAATTACATGTTACTTGCGTTCAGTGGCCTGGATCTAGTCCGGGCTAAAGATCAATGGACCCACCACATTAAAGAGTTATACACGGAAAGGTGTACGCCTACACCCCGTGCTCAGGTCGTGGCCATCTCGTAGGATGATGCCAAGGATATCCGGGACATGGTCAATTAACCCCCCAAAGGCCTTAAGTGAACAAGACTGTTTAAACGAGCCGATTAAATTATTCCAACTACCCACGCAACGGTGGAGGATTTAATGCCCGATCAAGCGGTATTCTATATACCGTAACCCAAGCCCGTATAGGAAAAATAAGCCAAAGAGTATTTACCTGAATAAGTATCAATCACAATCAAGAAAAATGCAAGTATCTTTTACTGGTGCTCCTAATCTGTAACAAAGGTTTATAATAACCTATTAGATTTCTAACGGGTCTTTATTTAAGCCTAAGCCTAGACCGGTTAGTTTTAAATGACGATACGGTTCACGCACGATTAAGCGAAGACCGGATGGAATGTGAATTTGACCCGACAAGTTTGAAGACTTGTATAATATGGGTTTACTAAACACATTCTGGATTTTGAGACGAAAATGATAATGTTTGACCCGTTTCGGCCAATTTATGTAAACTAGTTACATAAACCGAACCGAACGCGAAAAGTGCGTTACGGGCGACCATGAGAGTCATATGCAAGTTTCCTGAGTTGATATGCTTTAAATATGATAAAATATCAGTAAGTTATTTTCTATTTTGCCCGGAACGGATTTAAAATCAATTTATGCCTTATAAGGGCATTTCGGTCATTTAAAAAGGTTGTAAAAGAGTTTATTCGTAAATCTGAGTTATGGGTCTGATTTATACAGAAAATATACTTAACTTATTATGTTATAACAGTGTGATATGACCCGTATGTAAAACTTATCATTTAAAATCAAACTATGCACCCTAGGGGCATTTTGGTAATTTCACAAGGGCTAAAAATGCCAAAACTGGAAATCTGAGTTTATAAAGTTGTACTTACTGTTTTTATATGAAAATATGCTAATTACATCAGTAGGTATAATTCTTATATGCTTGATATGGTTATAGTATATACTATGCGTTAAAAATGCCTAAAAAGGCGATTTAGAGCCGTTTCCGGGTTTGTAAAAGAAAGCTGAGATTTTTATACTTCCAGAAGGTTCAACATACTTTATTTAATAAATAAAATCAGTAGGAAGTGTTTTGGGGTCAATCGGATTTATAAAACTCGTTTTATGGCCAAAAAGGGCAATTTCGGTATTTACCGAATTTAACTTAAAGACCTATGTTATGCTCTTCCAAAAATTAAATAAAAATCTTTAAAAATCTCAAAATATTATATAACATCAGTGTATAAAAAGTTTGATACCAAAAAGTGGGTTAGAATAGGCTTTGCGCTAAATGAGCTATTTACTTAACATAAAGCTTGTGATTTACGATATTGAGCATATCTCTTAAACTAGGCCACAAACTGATATGAAATTTTCGGTGCATGTTTATAAATCAGTAAAAAATGATTTTACTCTTTCACTTTTTCAAAAATCGCGTTTTATATTAAAAAGGGCAAAATAGTCAACTTTAAGCATAAATCGGTAATATGCATATGAATCGGTTAAACATGGAACCAAGATGTAAAATTCCAGAGTGTTAAACATATATGAAAGTTGGTCGAAAATATGCTCTAATGCAGATCTTAACATGCATGTACGAATCAGAACCGATAGTCAAAGAAAAAGTAGATTTATAAGACTTTCGGTTCCGATTCGGGTTTAATACAGAAAATTGTCGAGTTGATCATGAAGAAACATGTTCTTACATTATTTACAAGGTTATTTTGATGATCAAACAGGTTGCATGTAGCCTACATTGCTAGATATGCTTAATTTTGCGAAAACTCATTCTGTTGACTTTTTAAGAAAAGCTTTGACTCGACAATCGACATGCTTAGAGTGTAAATCTGAAAATACCCTTTTAGGGGTTTGTTATACTCATAAATACCAACATGTGGGTACTTTTAATTTGATATTTGACAGAGCCAATCTCGTTTAATTTTAAAGTCAAGTTTAAATTACGATAGTTTGACTTTTGGCCAGAACACTAAGCTAGAACGAATTAGAGAATGATATAAACACTTACAATGGTCCTAATCAAGCCTAGTGATCACTATGAGGCTGCCTTGTCGATCAGAAATGCTCTAGGAGAAGTCTTGTGAATTTTGTGAATGCAAGTACTTGAATGTTTGCAACAATGGTGAGCTTTTATGATGATTTTGATCTGAATTAGAGGTGCCACAGATGTTTATAAGTGTTGTAAGACTTATACAAGTGTCCTCTATTGCATGAAAGTCGATTGGTCAGTCCAGGAGTTGATTACAGCTGCATACAACTCGACAAACAGACAAAACTGGCAGCTGTAAGTATTTTTCGTCGCTGGGCAGTCGCTCGCGTAGCGCGAGGAACCCCTCGCGTGGCGCGAGGGTGTGGTCGACCAGTTTTATAAGTTTTCAAATATTTGCACATCAGCCCCTGATCTTTTGCAACGTGTTTAAGCTATGTATTTAGCACTCTTGGCCCTTATATCTGACTTTTATAAACCTTGGGACTTTTATAAACTTGGGTATGTCCTCGGTTAACTTTGCGCTTACCCGAAAAGTCACGAAATTCACGATAACGCGTTTAACCTTTCGTGTACGGCTTTAATCATAACTTTCTCATACGTTCACGAAACTTCATGAAATTTTTATCACATGCTCTTGTGGGTATATTTTATTATTACAAAGCTTCGGGTTTGCCCAAAAGATCACTCAGAGGTATAAATTCAACATGTTGACACGTTTAGCCCCTGTAGTTTGTAATTCCGCACTTCCTTTCATTTTTCGCTTCGTATGATCCATGATTCTTCCGTTTAAGATTATAAACACCATGTAGGGTTATTGTAGAGCCTATTTATCCATTGTTGACACTTTGAACCCTCTTATTCACATAGTTTCACTGTTTGTCAACTTCAGTTCCTCTAAAGTTTGTTTTCACATATTCAAAGTCCATGATACGTGTCAAGACATTATTGGACGTAAATTTTCGAGGTGTTACATCCTCACCCCCTTAAAAGAAATCTCGACCTCGAGATTTGATAATATGCAGGAAGTACTTTTTGGTCGCATAATTGACTTAACCTCAATAGCATATTTGGAGCTTTTTCCAAGCTCTCAAGCTGACCTTTATAATGGGTACATTTATCCTTTTGGAGCTTCTTCACCTATCGATCCTCAATCGATATAGGTTGCTTATTATATCATAAATCTGCATATCATTATGTGATAATGCTTCTCGACTTATTGATGAAACATATCCTTAAATCATTAGTGTGAAATATATTGCGAGCTCCATCCATCCCTTAAAAGGTTCTAGCTTTAAGCTATCTGATCTTGATACATTCGATTCCTTCGAATGATTTTGATACATTCAAAGCTTAACTAGTCTAATGATTAACAAATTGGTACACCCTTCCAGGGTGATATCTTTGTTGAACCTTATTCCTTCACAAGAACTCAGGAGGGTTGCTACTTTCATAAATCCTTGATTTTCTGCCGAATACTGGTAACTTTCAGACGCTTATGGATTTGTTTGATCTTATTTGTTGTTTCTAATGCAACTTTCAGACCCTGCAAATTGGACTTACCAACCTTTTGTCTTAATAGATGTTTAACATTCCATCTATACAAGGTCTCCAGAGGAGCAGCCTTGATGCTTATATGACAATTATTATAAAAACTTATCTTAAGGTGAGATGGTTATTTCGACCACTGCTTAGGACTAATCTCAAGGAATAGTTAATCCTTGCATTAGTCGATCAAATCGACGATCCTGGGCAGCTGATGGAAAATTCTTAATTGTTGCTTAATTAGGGTTGCGGTAATCAATGCATAAGCAAAATGAACTGTCTTTCTCAATTAACTATAACGAATTCTTAGAATATTGAGTTGGGCTTTATGAATCCTTTATTCACTTAATCAGGGTTTCCATTCTTCCAATGATGGTATTAGCCGTCTTGGAGATTTCATAATATTACAACCCTAAATGGGATATAAATCTTAATTCTACTGGCCTCGCATGAGGTAAACAGGGTAATCTTAAGAGGAGATAATCAAGATACCAGGAAGTTACAGAGATTTTTGGAATCTCAGGCTCCAATTCATCTATCATTGTTTGTGTCAGATAGGTGACACATTTATGTTACGAATCTATGAATTCTTTAATTGAAGACATTCACTTGGACAATTCCATTCTGGATATCTTCTTTGAATACCATTAGTTGACTTTAGTACCATATGACCATTGGAATATCTTTGAGGTCCCATGCATTAAACTTCCATACTGATCAGGCATGGAAGCAATCTATGGAACTTATTAAGATACATCAATCCTCATATGGCACTTTTATCATACCGTCTGGTTTTCGCAATCGATAAAGATTGAAGAGATATCAACTATATATATATATGCTGACGCATTTCCTCTAAAGAGAGGATACTTCTAGAATTCTATGATTAGAGATTTCTAACTGGAACAGAAAAATGCTTCTTATGATTTCGCCTGTAAGTTTTACCTTGCTTAATATCTGGGGTTCTTATGGGAAATATTTCTAAAAATTTGCTAAGCTTAAAATCTTATGAGAGACTTAGCAGTACCTGAATCCAAACGTAACTCTTAGCCAAAAGAAATCACAATAAGGGTTTATCTGGCATCATTATTAATGTGAACAGCCTCTAATTATTCATCAGGAGGGTTAAACGTCCTCATTCTTAAACTGTTTAAACTTAGCTATTAGATTTGTGACAAATTGTAGGGTATTTTCGACCTTGACTGGTTATTTCTTAATCTATAAAACGTGAGTAGCTGAGGTGGATCCATAATGGATTCATAGTAAGCAGGTTTTGAAGCCTTAATGTGCCCTCTTATTGCTGATGCTAGATCATAATATATATATATATATATATATATATATATATATATATATATTGCATTATGCTTAAATTCTAGGTTGACCGAATAAGAGCACTATTTCAACCAATGAACCAGGGTTGCAACCTACTGTCGATAGTTTATAGCTCTTATGGGGGAGTCGGAAAAATTCTTATTCCATCTTTTTCCATTTCGTGAAGCGGCTACTAGGTTTCCTAATAAGGTCCTCGAAACTTGGACCATCCCATAATGTATAAGAGAATCTTTCTTGTGGACTCCATTAGTGTCCTCATTAATCAAGGGTATTACCATCGAATGATTATGGCGCACACCTTACCGCGTGCTTTTCAGCATAACCACTAATATACCTAATGGTTTCTACTACATTTAACAATTTCCTGCAATAGATGGTCCCTTTTTACCATTGAAGTCTCTTAACTTCTAAGAGGCGAAGTACTTGTAAGTACGTCTTAAAAGAAATGGGCCCCTTGCCGTATATGATTTTTTCTGGTTTAATCTTCGTAATTGAAGTATGAATAAAGCTCTTTTCATGAGCAGTGTCATGTGTTTTAGAGCGAGAAACGTTTGGCTCTTCATGGCTTTTCTCATAGCCCTTCTCTGCAGTGCTAATTATAGTTTTGGAGATTAATTCTGTTATCATTGAGGTTCACACTTGATGCACTATTATCATTTGTCGCATCTCTTAGCATCGCGACTGTTGTTTGTCTTTCTGAGTTTTCCATACTCAAATCTTTTGGTATTAAATACCAATTTAACAATTAATTGAGTGTATTTCCCAGCTAGTCATCATCCTGTCGATTTATTGTACATCGATCATGGTATTATTAAACCATGTGAACATTCCTAAGGAGTGTTATTTGATTGTACATGTGCTTATATTTAATCAAAATGGAGATTTCACAAACTAGGCACCTAGCTCGGTTGGCTAGGCGCGCGAAAGGGTGTGGCCTAGACCCAGGTTCGATTCCGGGGACGGCCGATTCCACCATTTTTTTTTACACGTACTGATACATGTAACACGTACTGATACATGTAATTATGAGGGTTGTCTCATAAGGAGTCTTGATAACTACTTGTTCCTTATTATACACAATGTGGGATTGATTTTCAAGACAACCAATCGATTTTTATCATTATGTCGAGTCCCTTATTATTAAAATAGAAGCAAGGACGTCAGAAAAGAATGATTCTTAAATGAATATAAACATCTATCTAATATTGCTGAAGCAGTCTCTGAGGTACTAATAGTCAGTTCTACTTAACGCTTAGAGTTTTAACATGCAGATTTAATGATTTACAAAATCTGTTGCCTTATGAAAGACTTATCTGAACCTGAATAAAATAATACTCTAGCATGAGCGTTATTAATAAAGGAAGTACCTGTTGTGACATTGTCATCCTGAATAGCCTCTTGAGCGTCCATTTGAGAGCTCCCAGCTTTTGTCTCCTCAGCCTCCCCAGGCTTTTTGGTTTTATTTGGGCAATTTGTCTTGATATGCCCTATTTCATTGCAACCATAGCAGGTTGCGTCCTTTATGTCTTGGCACTCCAAGGTCTTGTGCCCCTTTTTGCTACAAATCCCACAAGGTCTCGTGTGAGACTGGGATTTCGACTCCAATCGACACTTCCCAAAATGGTTCTTCTTACAAGTTTTACATTTGGGTTTTGCCTCCTTCGGTTTGGACTGGTTATAGTTCGAACCGGTCTTACCCTTTTTACAACCTTGAATTGGGGTATTATTGCACTTTCGCTTATGATCCTTCAACACACGGTCCACAGCGTTGTTTACGGCTGTATCTATCATAGCCTGTAACTCGGTGCTTGTTAAGTTCAGTCTTGCATCATCATTCTGATCAACTAGACGATTGTAAGCTTCAGAGGAGTCAGCCATGGTGAATCTTTGAAGGCTACAAACCAAGAAATAACAAATTGGTTTAATTATATAGCGAATTGTCGAACTTGATAATTAAGTAGCCATGGTGCGAATGAACCATATGGGCCAGTAGATAGTATTTAATTTATTTGATTATGTTTTTGCCTAAGTTTTTAAATAAACCATCTTTGGCGTTTAATCGGAATATAATCCTTCATATTTACTAGTCAGGGGACATAAGTCACGACTGTCCATGTCATACTGACATCTTATATAGCACAATGGCTTGTTCCAAGGACTTTTCGATGGCACAGATGCCTTGTCACTAGGGAAATTTTAAAACATAATCAATGATTCCTTTGGATCGGAAAATTTCATAATTCATTGTATTGACAAGAAGTTATGAAATAAAGCTATCTTTTTCATGTATGCATCTCTGCCCGTAGGTATACATCCTAAGTGGATGTTTAGATGTGTACATCATGTTCGACGTTTATTAGCCTTGATCCCTATTGATCATTTAGGCTAAATAAGGGGTTTGGAAAGTCTCCCTAATATAAAGATGGACAAGCGTGATTTTATCGCATCACTGTTGTCGGGAGTGTTAACATATTTACAATGTCACAAGGATTTGAATCCTTTGAATGGGTTCTACCATCTTGGCCTCGTCTGGAATGACATATAGGCTAGGTTGTACTTTTAATACTGGTAGGAAAGAATGATATTTATTTATTTTCAGGGTTTTATCATAAATCCAAATTTACAATTTAATAATAGCACGAATGGCCTAGTTGCGTAGACAAGTTTATAAGCCATGGTTTCAGAGAATCGAGGCATTTAGGGTTGAATCAAAGTTCATTACCCTTTTTCGGACGGGGAGTCATTGCTACCACTGTCGTTGTTATAATTTGACGATACAATATGGCCCGTAGGAAAATCGATTACAAAACGATGTTTTAAGAAAATAATAATCATTACATTGATGATAGTAGTCATGATAGTATTGATCATATTGACTATGAGGCTTGGGCATAGCCCACCACCTTAGGCAGGAACCATAATGGTTACAACTGTCATTGTCGTATTGACAACATTATAAAGTATAGCCTGTAGGCAAAACATCACTAGGATGTTATATTATATTAGTCATGATCGCATTGATCATATAAACTATTAGGCTTAAGCATAGCTCACCACCTTAGACAAGGAATCATAAAGATTTCAATGTCAGCGTCTGTTGGCTTATGCAGAAATGAGCAAGGCCCGTAGGCATTATATTACCAACGTATGGTCAAAATATGAACATCTTAATTGATGATCTAAACCCATGATTCAGAGATCATTAAGTTGGGTTAGGGATCTTTTAAGGAATCCATATATAAGAATGACGTGTGTGATTTTTAATGGTTCACGTCTGCCATGAATGTTAACATGTTCTCAGATGTTAACAGAGATTCGAATCTTTTAAACAGGTCTTACCATCATGGCCCGGCCTTATGATGACCCGAAGGCTAGGTTTCACTCTTAAGATTCTCATTTAACAATTAACGCAGAACAAATTTTAAAATCGAGATGTTAATAAGGATCTGAATCTAAATTGAGGAACTGCCATCTTGGCCGGTCTTAATAATGACACTTGGCTAGGTCTTGTCCTTTTTTTTAGATTTTTGCCATTTTATTAATATGGTAGATCTTATAAAAGGAATGTTATCATATATTATATTCATATATATTGAATAAATGAGATTTTGATAAAGCATTCCAATGATAAATAAATAAAAATAAAATACAGATTTGCCCTAAAAGGAACTTAAAAGAAATGATGTTATCCATGAAGGGACTGAAAAATAAGTATGCCCTTATAAGGACTTACTAAGGAAACGAACTTTAGTAGAAAGAGTTTCTTCTTCATTTTACTTCTGAATGTCTTCTCCTCGATTGTACGTTAATCCTAGTCGCAACACGAAGCTCGGCCTTTCCTAGACTTCAATGGGGAGAATTTCCACTACGGCTTCTTTGCTTGGCGACATATTAAAATATATAATTGAAAGTAAAAATCCTCCGAATAGGGACGAGAGTATTCCTATGTTAAGTCTAGACTCAGAATCGAGGAACGTGCAATTGTGTAACTGAGATTAAACACAATAGACTAGTGTTTAATTCACTCAGAGTTGGCTCTGATACCAACCTGTCACACCCCAAATTTCCACGTGTTACCGGTGGGCCCGGTGGGGGTATCGTGACGTCGTTGGTATCATCATAGACAAACAACACAATATAATAATGCACAGCGGAAGCAAAAGATAGATTCATTTCAACTTTAATTAAAAATGTAATATTAATTATCACAAGTAGTTGAAACGGATCCACAGGCGGATCGAAAATAAAATAGGATAATTGTTCAACAGTTTATTTGTCGTCCAAGCTGCGAGACCTATTGTGGATGCTCTAGAAGCCTGCCAGCCTATTACGTGTAGTACCTGCACTTAATCTTTTTGGGAAAAATACGTCAGTTTACACTGGTAAATACAATTCGACTGACTCATTTTGAAAAAGGTTGAAAATTGATTTAAATGCACAAGGCACAAAACATTTTTATTAACTTGGGTCAATTATTTAATATAATAATCATGTGAACGAATTACATGTTACTTGCGTTCAGTGGCCCGGATCTAGTCCGGGCTAAAGATCAATGGACCCACCACATTAAAGAGTTATACACGGAAAGGTGTACGCCTACACCCCGTGCTCAGGTCGTGGCCATCTCGTAGGATGATGCTAAGGATATCCGGGACAAGGTCAATTAACCCCCCAAAGGCCTTAAGTGAACAAGACTGTTTAAACGAGCCGATTAAATTATTCCAACTACCCACGCAACGGTGGAGGATTTAATGCCCGATCAAGCGGTATTCTATATACCGTAACCCAAGCCCGTATAGGGAAAATAAGCCAAAGAGTATTTACCTGAATAAGTATCAATCACAATCAAGAAAAATGCAAGTATCTTTTACTGGTGCTCCTAATCTGGAACAAAGGTTTATAATAACCTATTAGATTTCTAACGGGTCTTTATTTAAGCCTAAGCCTAGACCGGTTAGTTTTAAATGACGATACGGTTCACGCACGATTAAGCGAAGACCGGATGGAATGTGAATTTGACCCGACAAGTTTGAAGACTTGTATAATATGGGTTTACTAAACACATTCTGGATTTTGAGACGAAAATGATAATGTTTGACCCGTTTCGGCCAATTTATGTAAACTAGTTACATAAACCGAACCGAACGCGAAAAGTGCGTTACGGGCGACCATGAGAGTCATATGCAAGTTTCCTGAGTTGATATGCTTTAAATATGATAAAATATCAGTAAGTTATTTTCTATTTTGCCCGGAACGGATTTAAAATCAATTTATGCCTTATAAGGGCATTTCGGTCATTTAAAAAGGTTGTAAAAGAGTTTATTCGTAAATCTGAGTTATGGGTATGATTTATACAGAAAATATACTTAACTTATTATGTTATAACAGTGTGATATGACCCGTATGTAAAACTTATCATTTAAAATCAAACTATGCACCCTAGGGGCATTTTGGTAATTTCACAAGGGCTAAAAATGCCAAAACTGGAAATCTGAGTTTATAAAGTTGTACTTACTGTTTTTATATGAAAATATGCTAATTACATCAGTAGGTATAATTCTTATATGCTTGATATGGTTATAGTATATACTATGCGTTAAAAATGCCTAAAAAGGCGATTTAGAGCCGTTTCCGGGTTTGTAAAAGAAAGCTGAGATTTTTATACTTCCAGAAGGTTCAACATACTTTATTTAATAAATAAAATCAGTAGGAAGTGTTTTGGGGTCAATTGGATTTATAAAACTCGTTTTATGGCCAAAAAGGGCAATTTCGGTATTTACCGAATTTAACTTAAAGACCTATGTTATGCTCTTCCAAAAATTAAATAAAAATCTTTAAAAATCTCAAAATATTATATAACATCAGTGTATAAAAAGTTTGATACCAAAAAGTGGGTTAGAATAGGCTTTGCGCTAAATGAGCTATTTACTTAACATAAAGCTTGTGATTTACGATATTGAGCATATCTCTTAAACTAGGCCACAAACTGATATGAAATTTTCGGTGGATGTTTATAAATCAGTAACAAATGATTTTACTCTTTCACTTTTTCAAAAATCGCGTTTTATATTAAAAAGGGCAAAATAGTCAACTTTAAGCATAAATCGGTAATATGCATATGAATCGGTTAAACATGGAACCAAGATGTAAAATTCCAGAGTGTTAAACATATATGAAAGTTGGTCGAAAATATGCTCTAATGCAGATCTTAACATGCATGTACGAATCAGAACCGATAGTCAAAGAAAAAGTCGATTTATAAGACTTTCGGTTCCGATTCGGGTTTAATACAGAAAATTGTCGAGTTGATCATGAAGAAACATGTTCTTACATTATTTACAAGGTTATTTTGATGATCAAACAGGTTGCATGTAGCCTACATTGCTAGATATGCTTAATTTTGTGAAAACTCATTCTGTTGACTTTTTAAGAAAAGCTTTGACTCGACAATCGACATGCTTAGAGTGTAAATCTGAAAATACCCTTTTAGGGGTTTGTTATACTCATAAATACCAACATGTGGGTACTTTTAATTTGATATTTGACAGAGCCAATCTCGTTTAATTTTAAAGTCAAGTTTAAATTACGATAGTTTGACTTTTGGCTAGAACACTAAGCTAGAACGAATTAGAGAATGATATAAACACTTACAATGGTCCTAATCAAGCCTAGTGATCACTATGAGGCTGCCTTGTCGATCAGAAATGCTCCAGGAGAAGTCTTGTGAATTTTGTGAATGCAAGTACTTGAATGTTTGCAACAATGGTGAGCTTTTATGATGATTTTGATCTGAATTAGAGGTGCCACAGATGTTTATAAGTGTTGTAAGACTTATACAAGTGTCCTCTATTGCATGAAAGTCGATTGGTCAGTCCAGGAGTTGATTACAGCTGCATATAACTCGACAAACAGACAAAACTGGCAGCTGTAAGTATTTTTCGTCGCTGGGCAGTCGCTCGCGTAGCGCGAGGAACCCCTCGCGTGGCGCGAGGGTGTGGTCGACCAGTTTTATAAGTTTTCAAATATTTGCACATCAGCCCCTGATCTTTTTCAGCGTGTTTAAGCTATGTATTTAGCACTCTTGGCCCTTATATCTGACTTTTATAAACCTTGGGACTTTTATAAACTTGGGTATGTCCTCGGTTAACTTTGCGCTTACCCGAAAAGTCACGAAATTCACGATAACGCGTTTAACCTTTCGTGTACGGCTTTAATCATAACTTTCTCATACGTTCACGAAACTTCATGAAATTTTTATCACATGCTCTTGTGAGTATATTTTATTATTACAAAGCTTCGGGTTTGCCCAAAAGATCACTCAGAGGTATAAATTCAACATGTTGACACGTTTAGCCCCTGTAGTTTGTAATTCCTCACTTCCTTTCATTTTTCGCTTCGTATGATCCATGATTCTTCCGTTTAAGATTATAAACACCATGTAGGGTTATTGTAGAGCCTATTTATCCATTGTTGACACTTTGAACCCTCATATTCACATAGTTTCACTGTTTGTCAACTTCAGTCCCTCTAAAGTTTGTTTTCACATATTCAAAGTCCATGACACGTGTCAAGACATTATTGGACGTAAATTTTCGAGGTGTTACATTTTGCTACATGGGCGGCTACAGACTTTTTCAAGCCTATCCACCAATAATTTGCCTTTAGATCCTGGTACATCTTATCGGCTCCAGGATGAACGGAGTATTTGGAACTGTGGGCTTCTTGGAGGATCACATCACGAAGTCCTCCAAAAATTGGAACCCATATTCGTCCATTTAATCGCAGAATTCCGTCCTTGCTACGAGTTAACTGCTCCTCAGTTACTCCTAACTTCTCATTAGGATAGTTAGCTTCCAACACAGCTTCCTTCTGTGCAGCTAACACCATTTCTATCAAACTGTTCTTTATTTCCATGCGCTTGGCATTGATTCGAATGGGTTTAACCCTTTCCTTTCTGCTCAAAGCATCAGCGACTACGTTCGCTTTGCCGGGATGGTATTTGATTTCACAATCATAATCATTTAAAGTTTCCATCCAACGGCGTTGCCTCATATTCAATTCTTTCTGATTAAACAGATGCTGGAGGCTCTTGTGATCAGAATAGATCACAAACTTGATCCCATAAAGATAATGCCTCCACAGTTTTAGTGCGAACACAACGGCACCCAATTCCAAGTCATGGGTGGTGTAATTCTTTTCGTGCACCTTTAACTGTCGTGATGCATAGGCAATCACCTTGCCTTTCTGCATAAGTACACACCCCATGCCAGTGTGTGATGCATCACAATAAACTACAAATTCTTCAGCGCCTTCAGGTAAGGTAAGCACAGGAGCGTTGCTCAACTTTTGTTTCAAAACATCGAAGGACTCTTGCTGCTTAGGGCCCCAAACGAACTTTACTTTCTTCTTGGTCAAGGAAGTTAGGGGTGCAACAATCCTTGAAAAATTTTCAATGAAACGCCTGTAATATCCTGCCAATCCCAGGAAGCTACGAATCTCCGTAGGCGTCTTTGGCTCTTGCCAATTCATAACAGCTTCAACTTTAGCGGGATCCACCTGGATACCACGCTCACTAACCACGTGTCCAAGGAATTGGACTTCTCGTAGCCAAAATTCACACTTAGAGAATTTGGCGTAGAGCTTCTCCTGACGTAGAAGTTTGAGAATACAACGAAGGTGTTTCTCGTGGTCAGCTTGATTCTTAGAATAAATAAGGATGTCATCGATGAAGACGATAACAAATTTATCTAAGTAAGGCTTGCAGACGCGATTCATGAGATCCATGAACGCGGCTGGTGCATTAGTGAGCCCAAAAGGCATCACTAGGAACTCGTAGTGACCGTAACGAGTCCTAAATGCAGTCTTGTGAACGTCTTCATCCTTAACCTTCAACTGATGGTAGCCTGATCTCAGATCAATCTTTGAGAAGTAACTTGCCCCTTGAAGCTGATCGAACAAATCGTCGATCCTGGGCAATGGATATCTATTCTTGATCGTGACTTTATTAAGCTCGCGATAGTCAATGCACAGACGCATCGACCCATCCTTCTTCTTGACAAATAAGATTGGCGCTCCCCAAGGAGATGAACTAGGTTGAATGAAACCCTTAGCCAGCAATTCATCTAGCTGCGTCCGCAACTCCTTCATTTCGGTGGGTGCCAATCTGTATGGTGCTCTAGCAACTGGTGCCGCTCCGGGGATGATATCGATCCTGAATTCGACTTGTCTATCTGGTGGTAAATCAGGTAGATCTTCAGGGAACACTTCTGGGTATTCAGAGATGACAGGGATGTCTTCTAACTTTGGTTTGGGCTCATCAATAATCACCTGTGCCATGTAGATGACACACCCCTTCTTCAAACACTTGGAAGCCTTGAGCATAGTCACGTGCTCCGGTAGTCCATACTGGGTATCTCCCCGAATGGTAAGTGACTCGCCAGACGGAGTCTTTATCACTACTTGCTTCATGTTACAGACGATTTGGGCCTGGTTATGAGATAACCAGTCCATACCCAGAACAATGTCAAAACCAACCAATTTGAACGGAAGTAGAGATAGAGGAAAAGAATGGTTCTTAATGGATATAGCACATCCATCTAACACAGTAGAGACGGTTTCTATGGTACCATCTGCTAACTCTACCTCATAGTTTACGCTTAGGGTTTTGACAGGTAAATTCAATAATTTACAAAACTTATGATCTACGAAAGACTTATCTGCTCCTGAATCAAAAAGTACTCTTGCAAAGACATCATTTACAAGGAATGTACCTGTTATGACATTATCGTCCTGCACAGCTTCTTTCGCGTCCATTTTGAAGACTCTGGCATTAGTCTTCTTAGCCTCCTCAGGCTTCTTGTTGTATTTCGGGCAGTTGGTCTTGATGTGCCCCTTCTCATTGCAACGGTAGCACGTTGCGTATTTTATTTTCTTGCAATCCAGGGTTTTGTGATCCGTGGACTTGCAAATTCCACAAGCAAAAGATTTTGACTGAGTCTGAGAGCTCGACTCCAGTCTGCACTTCCCATAGTGCTGCTTCTTGCAAATTTTACACCTGGGCTTCTCATCGGACTTATGCCCATCCTTCCTCGACTCAGATCCCTTCTTGTTATCACCGTTCCCACGGTGTTTCTTGTTCGACCTTCGTGAACCATCATCTTCACGCTTCCTCTTCTCGGCCGCCTTATTCCTCAGCGATCTCTGTCTGACCGCGTCCAGAGTGAGGGATAAGGAAAGGTCAGTTACAGACCTGAAGGTAACTGGCCGAGAAGCTTTTACACTGGCCTTGATCTCGGGTTCTAAACCACCAATAAAGCGAGCGATTCTCTTTGGCTCCGGGGTTACCAGGTAGGGAACCAACCGGGACAGCGTATTGAAGCTTGTCAGGTAAGCTTGGCAGTCGAGGTTCTTCATCACCAACGACAGAAAGTCGGATTCTATTTTCTCCACCTCGTGTTGAGGGCAGAAATTTTCCTTGATCAGGGAAATGAATTGATCCCACGACATGCTATACAACGGGATCTTTCCGGAGGCCTCCATCAGAGATCTCCACCATGCCAATGCTTCACCCTTGAAGGACTGTGACACAAACTTAACTACATCCCTTTCAGCGCACCCGCTGATATCCACCACCGTGTCTATTTCGTCCAGCCAAGTCATACAGTCGACGGCCCCCTTTTCCCCAGTAAAATCCCTGGGTTTACAAGACACGAAGTACTTATAAGTGCAGCCCTTGTTACGGGGTCCCTGATGTAGTACCAATTGCTGAGATGGGACACTTTGATTGTTGGTGGACTGACGGTCATCACCGTCTTTCTTGGGTCCATTCTTTTTGGGAGGAGGCTTGTTATGAGCCTCAGAATGTGTCCTGGGCTTTGAATGTGATGCAGAGTGGGTTCTACTCCGAGTACCACTGTATTCCTCATACTGTCTATCCAAAGCCTGAGTAACCGCGCCGTCTATGATTGCTCTTAATTCGGCACCCGTTAACGTAATCTGGGCGTTCTCATTTGGCTCCACTGGATGGCTATTTACTTCATTTGATTCAGCCATTTGATTTGAACTGTTGCAGAAAACAAGGTCAATATTTTATTTGGGAGTTTATTATGGAATTACCCCTTAGGGTAACTCGTTAACCATGGTAACAGAGACCACATGTGGTTAACTTATTAATCGTATTAATTTAGGATTTCAATTAAAATTTATCCTAATTATAAACAATAACAATATATGTTAGCACATAAGGCTTAGTCACATGGACAATTTAATTTAAATCTTTGATTTCAGAGAATCAAGACTTTTAGGGTTTGAATCTAGTTTATTACCCTTATCAGACAGGGAGTCATAGCTACCTCTGTCTTTTGGCTCATAAAAGTGAGCTGGGCCCGTAGGCATCGTAATCCTACGTATGGTAAAATATGATCATCTTAATTGATGATCTTAACCCATGATTCAGAGATCGTATAACAGGGTTTGGAATCTTCTAAAGAATCCTTATACATATATAAGTGACATGTGATTTTAACGAATCACTTCTG
>JARYGA010027415.1:0-105624 GCA_030545235.1 Helianthus tuberosus
CCTCAAGATGAGTGGGAGCAACTAAATTAAACTTGTCTATTTAGATGACATTCTTTTGACAAGTATATGTTACATAAGTCAAAGTATTGTTGTCACAAACTTTGATATAATAGATCTCAGAAATATCTCTTACATAATAGATATCATAACATGTTTAGATAGACCAAATGGGACATTACTTACGTTCCATAAGTTTAACCTTAAATGGGTCCTTACATATGTAACAAACATTAATGCTCTCATTTAGAGGATAATAGGATAAACGAGATTATTTACTTCCGCTTCATTAATTAGAAGCCTTATGTAAGTTCAAGTCAATACCCGTTTAGATATTACTCACATTGCAACACACTAGATATGTCTAGATTAATGTGAAGCATCTAATGGAGTATTACAATATCTTTAAAAGAAACGAGATGCTATAACTTAAAGAAGAAGTGAGAACTCAAACCGGTTGATTACTTTAACTTTGTAATATTCAAAGATGACAAAATGTTATTTCGGGTATATCCTTATGTCAGCAAACAAACCTATCTCATGGAGAGTCATAATAAATTGATAATAACAACCTAAGTTATAACGACATAATATAGTCACTAAATGTTGTTGGAAATTTATTAGTGGACTCATAAGTTTATTAACTCATATATTGAAGATTTATTGTGATAAAGTCAGCCACCATGTCTCCTTGAACAGTAACAGTTCGAGAGGTGCTGCATTAAAATTTCGATACACAATTAATTATTCGTTTATGAACGAATTGAGGAAACTAAATATTTGTATCGAATACATTCGTGATATGCTTAAGGATCCTATAACTGAAGGTCTATTACCCATAAGTCTTATTAAGAGAGCTCATAAAAGAGACAGGTTTTAATTGATGACCATGTACAACTGCATATCGTACTATGAATGACTAATTATTAATTAATTTTCCTCATCAGTTTGATTTTGTATGTCTCTTACATATGTTCTGCCGGTGTAATGACATATAGACAACTATAAATACAAATCAAACGTTAAAGGGCTTACTTATTTTGATCATAACTGTTAGGTTTTAAATTGAGGCTTTAGTATGATTAATGGGGGTCCTGAGTCGAATAATGATTCAACGGCTGTATTTCTCTGCTACGGTTCTTGGTTTAAAGCTAAAATGAGTATTAACTTCTGATCAGACTTATCTAATACTCATGATAAATGATTATTCGGCTAAGTGGGAGAATGTAAGATTAAATATTTATTTATTTATATTTAATCTAGTAGCCATCATTATCATTTATATAATATGGATCAAAATATATTAAAACCTATAATAAATTAGTTGGTAATTGTTGATGGGCCATATTACCCTAATTAACTAATTGGGTTTCCCCTTGGGTGTATATAAGGAGATTACTAGAGAGGGATTAGGGTTAGACATTCATAACATCAATACTAAAATCGCCCCTCCTCTCTCTTCATTACTACGAGTTCTTCAACCCTAAAGAACTCGGTACTACCATCAAGAAGATACATCCTAAAGGGGAACCAGACCAATCTGACGAACATGACGTCTATTTCCCTCTCTCGTGTTGTTGCTGGCTTACCAGGTACAATCATTATTTGTTTTCCATCACATGTTTATTGAATTGATCAACATTTAAAAGAACACACACATAATTAATAAGTATTTGAGATTTATAGTAAAATAATATTGTTATATAAAGCGTACATTTACACGTTTCCACTTATTTTGAATAAATAAAATAACGGCATAAAAAATAAAATGAACGTGGTCTCTAAGGCTATTTAAACCGTTTGTCTCACCCAAGTGGTTTATCAGCAAAGACAAATTTTAAACATCTTGGGAGAGAAAGGTCTTGGATTCAAGTCCCACAAACAACAAGAATAAAAAGAAATTTGCCGTTCAAAAAAAAAACCTCGTTCGATTTTCAGCAAAATGAGCCAACCACGAGCAAAGGTCTCTTTGACTTGGTTTGATTTAAATTATTATTTAATTTATTTGTTATGTATAATTATATAAATACACGAATATAAATTATATTTATAGTATATACCACTCTGCTCTACTCTACTCGACTTTGACCCGCTATATACAAATAT
The DNA here is from genome assembly GCA_030545235.1 of Helianthus tuberosus. NCBI lineage: Eukaryota > Viridiplantae > Streptophyta > Magnoliopsida > Asterales > Asteraceae > Helianthus > Helianthus tuberosus. Next base: position 2,104 of record JARYGA010027415.1, read on the forward strand.
ACAATTACATTTGTATATATTTTACCCAAATCATCAAAATATATATATATATATATAAAGAATTAAAACTAAATATAAAAGTAAAACCCTAATCCACTTAGTGACAATCTTTGACCCAGACAGTCTGCTCATCATTTCATTGTCTCTCGTTTTCCCCCTAAGTCGATCGTCTCTCGCTCTTACGGTCATCTTTCTATACATTCTGTCCATCGCCTCATCAGCCATAGCCTCAGCCTCATCATGAGACACAACATTATCATGAAAAATATTATGATATAATATATGATTGCTTTTTAAGGCATAAAAACTTGAAATCCACCATTGTCATTCTCTCTATGTAAATTTAAACCAGATGACACACTAGACAGTAGGGTTGTCCAACTCGCTTGGCTCGCTCGGAGATTTAATGCTAAAAAAATGCTCATTCAATTTTCGGCTCGATTTGTAAATAAGCTGGTCGACTCGGCTTGGTTTGTAAACGAGTCATGGACCAGCAAAAGTCGGTTTGGTTCAACTCGGCTTGTGAACAACCCTAGTGGTTTACAATTGATTTTCACATACTTTTATCTTGTTATAAAAAGTTGTCTGCAAAAAGCTATTTCATTGAGTAGTTTATTCAAGATTTTTTTTTCTCGATCACATTCTTTTGTAAGAAGCATTTGTATAATGAAAAGTTTTTCTTCAAGTTTCTCATGTTATAAAAAGTTGTCTATAAAGTTGCCATAAACATGCAGATGCTTTTTTTTTTCTCGATCACATTCTTTTGTAAGAAGCATTTGTATAATGAAATGTTGTTTCTTCAAGTTTCTCATGTTATAAAAAGTTGTCTATAAAGTTGCCATAAACATGCAAATGCAAATTACTAGGGCTGTAAACGAACCGAATGAACACGAACAAGACTTTGTTTGTGTTTGTTTGTTAAGAAATATATGTGTTCGCGAACCGTTCATGAACACTTATCGAACGTGATTCTACGTTCGTGTTTGTTTGTGTTTGTTTGTTTATTTTAGGCAACGAACGTTGACGAACACAAATAAGCACAGACTAATGTTCATAGACACAAATGGAAACAAATGAACACAAACAATCGTTCATGAACAGAATATATAATACACCGACACTTATTAGATATTTAATTTGTCGGAATTTTGAAGTATTTAAATAAATATAAAAACTAAAAACACTAATAAAGTATCAAACACAAACGAACACGTTACCGAACGTTCACGAACATAAACGAACGAACACGACCTCTGTTCATGTTTGTTCATTTAACTAAACGAACAAAATTTCTTGTTCGTGTTTGTTTGTTTAATAAACGAACGGACACAAACGAACTTCCCGTCGAACGGTTCACGAACTATTTGCCGAATGTTTGGTTCGTTTGCAGCCCTACAAATTACTACTACATGAGTTATCAAACATGCATGCAAAACAAATGGAAAAGCAGTTGTTGACTTGTAACTTGTTCAATCTCTATAGCGATGTGGTTTCCTAATCAATCGATTGGGTTGGCTCGCTATTTCAGGGTCAGCTGCATGGTCCAGCTGTGGTCCGTCTACATGGGTTGCATAGGTAGAAGACTGGTATGATCTTTCAATCGGCACAAAACTTCATAGAAAACTTGCCTTTATTTATAATGGTTCAACCTAATTATTGCATAATATATAGTCTTTCCGGTTACAAACATCAAGAGCAAATATTCGAACCACAATAACAATGGTTGTTCGTACGTCGTTGCTGATCGACAGGACACCGACAATAATTTGCACACTGACCAATATTTGTACACACAGGAACACTTGGAAGATCCACTGAATCCTTCTGCTTTGATGGAAAACTTGATACACCAGAAGAAGAACCTGTTTATATCATAAACAACATAAGCATAACTTGGATTATATAGGGCAAGGCTAGATAGAAAACCCTCCATTTTGAGAAAACCCTAGAAAACCCAACCTCCTGACATTTTTTTTTTTTTTTTTGAAAAAAATAACACATGTAATATACATGTTTTTAAGAGTTTTGGGGCAAAAAAACCAAAAAAGTGCCGAAGGAATGTTTTAAAAAAAAAAAATCATCAAGTTTCTGCCTTTTGTGCCTAACACATGTTAGTCACCCGAAGCATGCTGAAATTTGTTTATTTTTTTAAAAAACATCCCTTCGGCGCTTTTTTGTTTTTTTTTTTTTTTTTTTTTTTGCCCAAAACACTTTAAAACATGTATATTACATTTGTTATTTTTTTCAAAAAAAAATGTCGAGAGGTTGGGTAAAAATGGGGGGAGATTTGAGTTTGCAGAGTTTTCTAAAAACTTAAGGGTTTTCTATCTAGCCTTGCCCTATATATAGGATAATGCTAGGTAGAAAACCCTCCATTTTGAGAAAACCCTAAAAAACCCAACCTCCCGACATTTTTTTTTTTTTGAAAAAAATAACACATTTAATATACATGTTTTTAAGAGTTTTGGGTCAAAAAAACAAAAAAGCGCCGAAGGAATGTTTAAAAAAAACAAATTTCAGCAAGTTTCAGCCTTTTGTGCCTAACACATGTTAGTCACCCGAAGTTTGCTGAAATTTGTTTATTTTTTTTAAAAACATCCCTTCGGCGCTCTTTTGTTTTTTTTTTTTTGCCCAAAACACTTTAAAACTTGTATATTACATGTGTTATTTTTTTCAAAAAAAAAATGTCGGGAGGTTGGGTAAAAATGGGGGGAGATTTGAGTTTCCAGAGTTTTCTAAAAACATAAGGGTTCCCTCCACTATATAACAGCATAACTTTTTTATGTGTTTAATTTTTCTCTTTGGAAATGAGTCTTTTTCAGTTTCTTTTCTAAGAAGAGTGGATGATTTTAAACCTGAGGCCGAGGTTGATACAAGAAAGAGTAGGAAGCATATTATGATGAGACCCTTCGCCATTTTGAGTTTCTAAAGTGGGAAAATGTGTGCAAACGAGTTAACGTCACCCCGCGCGTTGCGGCGGGATGTTGATTATATGAAAGCCTTTAGTATCACTATACAGATCTAGCCTTCTTTACCGGTTCTCTCTGGAACCTAAATGGTTTGAATTTTTTTAGTGAGAAGTTACATATAGAAGTTATAGAACTTCTAGTGAAAACGTACATATGAACCTATAGGAAAAAAAAATATGCATCAACCACTGATTAAATGGTCTTGAGTCTTAGATAAATAGAAGGAAGAGTTTTAGCACGCGGTGGTTCGATTTGATTAAATCGGAAAAACACGGCGGATCAATTCGATTAAATCGGAAGAACATGGTGATTCGATTTGATTAATCGGATGTGCATGGTGGGATTATTTGATTATATGGGTTGCTTGAGTATTCATGAAAATAGGGTAGGGATATGGTAAAAAGTGTCTAAAATGTAAGAAGGGTAAGAAGTGTTTTAAACCATTGGATATTTGATCTAATGGTTGAGATCAATAGGGTATCAAAATGTAAATTGTGTTTTAATTAGAAGGGCCTTATGTAAAATTGAAGGGAATTAGTGTCTTTTCCAATGTTTCAAATATGGTAACCGTATCCTACACAACCAAAACCCCTATCAATCTCCTAAAAACAAGCGACGTTCCCGTAAAAGCTAAATTTTGTATATTTTCCGTCAATCTAACTACAGAGCAGGAAACATAGAAGGGTTTTATAGGTAAACGGTGCATATTGTTCAACGCCAAATTCCTGTTGAACTAAAGTGTTTTATATTTCACTAATCACATGACATTCTTGTTCTATTAACAGTAGAATCAAGAATTAAACGAGTGTTTTATGGATTCAAAAAAGGGAACAATGAAGCCATCGGGTTTGAAGAGGAAGCGAGAATCAACAATTTCGAAACCAGGTTAGTGTTTTATTGGGGATTTGATGTCCGGTACTGTGCATGGTTGTCAATGGTGTTTATTGAAATTTGGGATGTTGTTAACAACCCGGTTAGCACTTTAGGGTTTTTTAAGGGATTTATTGGGTGTTATATGTGATGTAGATGGGGTGATAGTGTAATATAAGTAGATTTACGGTTGTTTTAAAAGGGGTTGTATTTCAAATCGGTCGGTTCTGTGTTTTCTCTGTTTTGATTATTGAATGGTGTTTTAAATGGGGGTTTTACAAATGTAGTGTCTTTTGCAGTGTTATATGCAAGAATGAAGGGGGTTTTAATGGGGGTTCTATGTTATATTGGTCTAATTGCATAAAACAATTCAAGTCTGATTCTGTCATAGTGTTATATGTAAATGGTGGTTGTGGATGCCAATAATGCATAAAACACTACACTTCTGATATAGTTGGTGTCTTATAATCACTCTATTGCATAAAACACTACACTTCTGATTTAGTTGGTGTCTTATAATAACTTTATTGCATAAAACACTACACTTCTGATGTTGAGACAGTGTTATGTGGAGATGGTGTCTGTTGAATACTTTATTGCATATAACAATACAAGTCTAAACTAGGTTATTGAAAAAAACACTACAAGTCTGATTCTGACATAGTGTTATATGTAAATGTAGGTTGAGAATGACAATATTGCATAAAACACTACACTGCTGATGTAGTTAGTGTCTGCTAATCACTTTATTACATAAAACACTACAAATCTAATGTTGGTAGTGTGTTATATGTCGATGGAGTCTGTTGAATACTTTATTGCATATAACACTACAAATCTAGTCACTTTATTGCATAAAACACTACAAGTATGACGGTGACATCATTGCATATAATTTGGAATTCCTGGTTCGATAACTAATTATAAAAAGGATTTAATTTTAGTCCGGAGAAGCGGCCGAATACCGAGATTCAAAATGGGAAAAGGATTCCATAACACAATTGGACAAAGCATCCAGTTGAGCGATTCAGATAATGATAACGTAATGCAAGAAGGTATATGTAAAATAGAAAACTACGCATGTAAAAAACAATTTGATGGACACTTTACTTTTAGTAATTTGTTATGCACTATCACGTTTTGTCGGAATTCTTACACCAAGTCTCACCAAAAAAAATACGACGCTTTAATTTTAGTAATTTGCTGGTTTAAAATAACAAAATGTGTTCGATTTGCAGCTACAACAGCACCCGATGCAAACAACGATGACGACTTCGAGACACCGCTTCCGGTACCATTCGCGGAAGGTAAGAAGTTGATTAATTCAAATGAAATGTCGGTGTTTTTCGTATGATAGGGATCATAGTATAACATGATCTAAATTTTTTTTTTAGTTTCAAAAAAACACCCTACACCAGCTGATACAGTGGACCGTGACACAGCCGACGACGACTTCGTGACGCAACCACCAATGACAAATCAATCAGGTAACTTTGCACACAAAATTTGTAACCAACTCAGTCTTTTCATTTCATTGTAAATATAGTCTAACTGATGTGAATATATGGGTTACAGCTGCCAAACCATGCGACGGAAAAAGACGTAAGTCAACAGCGAGTAGGAGGAAGTCGACGATACCACCAGCGTCATTCAAATCAAAAAAATATGAACCCTTCACCGGGCCAAAAATTAAACTGAAGACGTCTTCGGAGAACCTTGTTATACTGGTCAACAACTTGAATAAACCACAAAAAAAGAAGGTCATAGAAATGGGGTTCGGTACATTGCTGAATTTCAACATATGACATGTACCGACACGGCTTGCATATTGGCTGGCAAGCAACTATGACGACAACGCAGGAGTGTTGAACTTTGGCAAAACCCGTTTACGGATCACAGCAAATTTGGTGAATACAATATTCGGAATACCAAACGGGGGTATAAAGATTGTAGAAAAAATAAGAGCGAGGGACAGCAATCCGGTTGTAAAAGAATGGAGGGACCAGTTCAATGATAACACTAAAGTGTCGCCACTCGGGCTGAAGGACATGATGGTTACAGACACTTCAAGTGACCGGGCGTTTGAATTGAACTGGTTGGTGTTATATAATACTATACTTGGGGAGATAAGCGCATGCAACACAGTTAATCAGCGATTCTTGGGATGCGTGGACCCAAATGTTAAAATATCGAGCTTTGATTGGAGCAGCTACATGATAACCTGTTTAGATCGCACGGTGAATGCATGGAACCGGAAGAGGAATGACATTTTTAGAGGCCCGATCGTGTTACTAGCGGTATGTGACTCTACTCTATTGTTCATGATATGAGACTGAAACACTAAATGCATAAAACACCACAAAAACTTTATTTAACAACATAAAATTGGTTACATCAGCTACAATTTCATACAAAACCATTAAAGTCTATTAAAACACTAATAAACTATGTTACTATGTATAACACTACATTCACATGTATTAGATTACAAAACAAGTCTGTTTTGGAACAATACATTGGATATACTGTATTCTATAGCATATTAAACAGTACAATCATAATAAAATACTACATTTACAGACAGTTCACTATGTAAAACACTACAGTTAATAGTATAACACTACAATAAGCATGCATAACCATTAACTTGTCTACATAATTCTTAGAATTGAATGCTTATATGTGCAGGCTGCATACGCGTACGACCAAATGGATGTTTTGAAGCGTAATAAGAAGGGATCTCATCCGATTGAGTTGATAGATGACGGGATGCTCGACGAACTGCTCGGAAAGCTTGACGACATACTTTGGGCAGACCACATAAAGCATAACACCCCAATGATACCTAAAATTCATGTAGATGAAGATAAGCCGAGGAGTGAAAAGGTTAAGAAGACACCTGAAGAAAAAAATCATCATCCACCAGCGCTAAAAAAGTTGAAACGGCAGCTGAAAAAAGTGCGGATGAAAATGAGGTTGGGGGCAACGAAGACTACGGACCGTACGATGAAGGGGACGACGACCATCTGGGAATATACAAAAATTGCAAAAATTATCTGTTGTCACAGCCAAGTACACAGGAGTTGCCGTTTGTATGTCAAGTTGGGGCAGACGGCGAGTTTCGGATCCCAATGGTATCACAGTATGGGACGCCGCCCATCTACTCACAAGAAGAAAAAGATAGTGAAGAGGTACATGACTTGATAACCTTTTTAACGTTTGGTATAATATCATACCTATTTATAATTATATAAATCTGACAACGGTTTGGATGACACTTTATAATTTGGTTAACAGGATCAGGTGAAAAATCTGGATGATGCATTTAAGGAATTTGAAGATTGCATTGAGAAGATCAAAATTACAATGACGGAAGCTTTACGTTTGCACCCAAACAGTGAAATGATATTGAGTAGGAAAACGTCATGGATTGCGACGGTCCGCAAACATCTGAAGGACATTGCGGATAGTGAGGAAGGCGATGTTGTGTCAGAAAAAACCCCCACACCTGTCAAAAACACTGGACTGTTGACACAAGGTAATCAATCTCCTTTCTCGCCAGTTTGGACTTCATCACTTTGCGCAGAAGTAGATGAACTGATATCTGCAATACAATCCAAACGACACCCAGGCACACAATCGAAAGCTGAGGGGATCCAACCAGTAAACTTGCAAAGTGAACTGGACAACGTCGCAACAACGTCAAGTATTCCAGACACTGAACAGGAAGGAAACGCCTTACTGCAATATAAACTCCAGAGGCCAAAAAGAAACCCCAATCTTCCAGATGCGCTGAGGTCACCGTACGTGAGGCGTGTGGTTTCATTAACAGATAAACGAGAACAATTGGAATCTGCATTGGCTAGCTGTATACTTAGCGCAACGGGAAACAAATGGTAAGTATCGACAACAACACAAAAATTAAATAATTGAACGAATCTGCTTGTTAATTAATGATGGTGTTTCGTGTTATTACATAGGGATGTTATATTCGATTGCCCAGCAGGTGTCTCGATTTTGAGAGGCTCGTTTGAGACGATATACCCGGAATTATGCTTAGATGCAGATATTATATCAGCATGGGCTGCAGTCCTTAACCACGAGGAGCGGTTAAGGGCACCGGGTACCCCCGCGAGGCTGTTTTGCAATGCCGGAATGTTGGTAAGTCATTTTTCACACTTTATAAAACACTATTTGATAACGTAGGAAAGTTTATAACACCACAATATGTAACACCCGTACTTATAAATCAAGGTTTAACGTATATTTTGCAAAAATAATCATGTAATTAATGATTACATATACATCGAAAATACGGGTTTGTTAAAAACTTTTACAATTTAAGTGATATACATGATGTGATTTAATTCGCCGTTTAGAATAACGACAAAAACAACGTTGCGGAAGCTTCATTTAACGCGTGTTCGGTTCTTGCTCGATGCTTGATCTTCATCCGGGAACACTTGGTATTTTCCTGCGATCAAAACCAACCCAATAGTTAGTTTTGATGCTTAAACAATAGGTTAAACAACAAACCATAAAATAAACACTGATTCGGATAAATTCTGCACATTTGGTTTAGTTTGTGTAACACCCCAAAAACGGGTTTGGTAATCAAACCACGTTAACACTAAAAGACGGCTAAAGAACCGTTAGTGGTAAAAGTTAAGCCAGAAAATATTAGATTTTATATAACTAAATCTAATATTTAATAAAAAGAGAAAAAGAACGTGTTTGGGAAATAGGAAGATAAAAGGCCCGATTTAACGGGACTTAAAGTAAAACGGGTTACGACTTCCCGAACCTACTAAGCTAACTAGGAAAAATTCTAACCTAGTTAGATAGTGACTTATGAGTTGGTTAAAACACTTAAATTATGAACTAAGGAAAATTGAAGGGCCAAAGATGTTAAAATCGAAACTTATGTTGCTAATTTAATTAAAACAAAACCAAATACCTCATTTGTGAGGTTTGGTCGAACAGAAAACACAGGGGGCGACATATGCTCCCCACCAAACCCTAGAGCATGTCAAGAATCATCAAATTGAAGGATCAAACCAAGTCCAAATCGAAAATTGAGCATAGATTAGTGATCCTCATCACAAGGGGGTTACAAGGTATGTAAAATTTGGTGTTAATTCTCTGTTTGAATTTCTCATGAAATTGGGAAATCTGAATATTGATGTTGCATGTTTGCTATTTGGGTAGAATAGGGTTGATATGGTGTCTAGGAGTAAAACCTAGACAATAACATGTGAAATCATGGCTAAATTCTGAAAAATTTCATGAACACATTGAAGGTGATTCATGGGTTTTATGAGAAAATGATAAACACTAGGATGTAGAATGCTAATCTAGTGTAAATTGATGCTTAGAAACTGATTTCTGAAAATATGATGTGTAGTTCATGAACACTAGACATAGAGGTTTGAATTGTGGTGAAAATCTTGGTAAAGATAACTAGTTATGAACTAGTTAGTAAATAAGTAATATTATGCACATAAGGTGTTTGTTAAAATGCCCGAATGAATGTTGACATAATGAAATTATGAAAGAAACGCGTAATTGGCTAACTCGACTAACTACGTGTAATACGAAATAATATGGGTTCTAAACGTGATGTTGATTGAACTTATCGTGCGTGTAATATGATTGAAGTTAGTTGACTATCGAAAGTCAAATAAACCAATATTGAAGTCGGATAGTAGTTCCGACATAGAGTTTGTAAGATGGAATAGTCGTATGTGATAATGACTAAACTAACCGTCTTACGAATTATGATGTTAGTTTGACGCTTGACAAGCTAGGTGGAGGCATGGAAAGGAAGCGGGTCAAACGAAGCAAATAAGAAGGAAAAGCGTACTTCGGATGCGAGGTAAGTAAAGCTTACGCCCCTTTACATTATGTGCAAATTATATAATTGCAAGTATTGTATTTAAATGCTACTAAGTGGTTGGTATAGAATGTTCCAACACGACTCAATGAGAGTCGGAACGAGGGAAATTGATAAGAAATCATGAGTTATGGAAAAAGGGGTAAAATGGTAAATTAGTCATGTAATGACGAACAAATAAAAAAAAGAACGGTTTTTCGTAAAACAAGTTCAAGGAAAAACCGGGATAGGTATAAAGGGATAAATTAGTAATTAAATACCATCTCATAAGGACAAATGGTTAATTTGATTAAATAGGTCAAATGGTGTTGTTAACACCATTTGACAATAACATTTGACCATCGCTTGTCGAGTTTGTTATCACAGGAAATAACACATGGTTAGCATTGCTATTATCTAGATATTAATAGCGAAAGGTATCAAAACGGGTTAATATGTTGATCCGAGCCAGGTACGCATAATTATGTTATAGTTAAAAATGCTATTTTGGTCGAATAATTGGTGAGAGTCCTTCATCGTATAAGAAGGACCAAAATCGACCAAAACGCCCTTGTAGGCTAAATTGAACAAACAACCCTTAAAGGTTGTTTGGAAACGAATTTCATGATTAGATAAATACTTAGAATAAGTATAGAAGTTGAAAGATGTAATATGTTAGTCAAATGGCTTTATTTGAGTTTTGCCGTAAAATAATAATCCGAGGGGTAAAACCTGGAACATATAGATATCCATATTAAATCCAACGCACATATAGTTATGGTGGAAGATTACTTGATAAGAAATGTAGGAATAAGATGCTAGAAATGAATGAAAGCGGTTTCAAGCTTTAAAGTGCTTAAATACCCTTAACGGGTCAAAATAAGCATACGAGCGTAAACAGGTTTAAATTGTGTAATAAACCTGTAATTAGAGCCTAAAATGGTAGATAACATTAATTTGAAGAAGTGTAAGTGATATAAGGATCAAACAAATACGTTTGTTTGATAAAATGCATAAACGGGTTAAAATTCGGTAAAAGGTAACGAGTCGAAGGCTTAGAAGTCTCAAAATTTATTATGTTGGATGTTGGAATTTTAACTTCATATGATGGAGAATTAAATTACGATCACGTAGGAGGAAACGTGAGGTTAAACGGATAAACGGTTCGAAAATTACGGCCGTTTTCGTAAAAAGTACCAAAACTGAAAAATAGGAATAGCTGGGCGCAGTGTGACCCACGGTTCAGACCGTAGGCCACAGTCTGGAGGGGCTGTTTGGTTGTTTTGGGCTGCAGCGTGACCCACGGTTCAGACCGTAGGCCACGGTCTGGAGGGGCTGATTGGTTGTTGTTGGCTGCAGCGTGACCCACGGTTCAGACCATAGGCCACAGTCTGGAGGGACTTTTTGGTTGTTATTTTAATTGTTTGACTTATATGACTTGTTTAATCGTGTTATTTAACTACCAAAGCTAACTTTTAAGTTGGTTTTGGTCATAGGTATATGTCAAGTGATTCCCGGATGAAGATCAAGCTCAATGAAGAACCGAACCCGAACAAGAAACAAGCTTCCGCATGACGTTTCGTTGTTACTTTTAAATGACGAACTTAATTACATTTTGTTCTAAACTTTTAAATTGTAAAAGTTTTTATATTACTCGTATTTTCTAAGAATACTTAATCGTAATTACATGTTTATTTTCGTTAACTATACGAAAATCCTTAAAATAAATACAAGGGTGTTACAAGTTGGTATCAGAGCCTTGGTTTAAGAGATTCAGGTATGGTGGGGAAAGACCATGCTTGGACTTAAACCTTATGCTCTTAATAAAGATTGGTGTTCGGTTCGAGGCTTGATCGCAAATCCGGTAAGTACAAGTATGTTAATAGCTTAGCATGCTAAAGTGTTGTAAACAACACATAGGGCTATCGTGTGATACATGTTACCCCAATTAAAACGATTGATATAGTTGACGAAAATACGCGCGTTGACGCGTATAGTAGAAAAAGCCTTGTATTATAATACGGGCGATTATTGAAGTTGACGTTACTAACTTTTGTGAATGTTTTAATTGAAGGACACTCGCGTTTGAAGACGACGAGAGTCAAAGGAATTGTGGATATGATGATGGAACGGTCCGAAGCATGACGAGAGGAGCATGCTCACCGAGGACTAAATCGCGTAACGACCGCGAACAAGGTTAATGGCAAGGAACGCCCGTCGGGGCAAACATTACCAGGTGCACATTCTAAATAATCGCACAAATAGTAATATGCAACAAATAAGTAGAAATTGAAAGTTGCATATGTAGATTAAAAACTTGGAAAAACCCGAATAGAAAAATGTATTCGGGATATTGTTTCCAAGAGAAAACAAAAAGAGGTGTTACCTACATAGGGCGTGATGTGAAAACTATAAAAAGGTCATGTGTGTCATGTGTTAATCGCTTACTCTGGCCAAGTAAGTAGTGGCATATGAGACCATGAACTTCTTATGGCGGACACGTTTACATCCGATGTAGTAAGGGCGGGGTGAATGGGACTAACTTAAAAGTACCCAAATGAATCAAATGAGCAAAATATTTGATAATAATGTAAACGCACAACCGAGTGACGAAAGCGTATTACATTAGGATAATGAGCCCGAGTGAAGGGACAAAGAAGCATGTAAAATGATTTAGACAAGTATTGGGAGGGAGTGTACTTACACTCGAACCCAGAAAACGCAAACATGTAGAATGATTTAGACAAGTATTGGGAGGGAGTGTACTTACACTCGAACCCGGAAAACGCAAACATGTAAAATGATTTAGACAAGTATTGGGAGGGAGTGTACTTACACTCGAACCCGGAAAATGCAAATATGTCCCTTAACGGGTCGTTTTTGTAAAACGTCAAACTTAAGGGCAAAGTCGGAATATAAAAATGAAGCGAGGTCTTAATGCATACCGGGAGGGTTGCAATAATAACGACTTCGGTAAAATACCCGGTTGATGGGTAAGAATTAAACACATGAGTAAACCAAGAGACGTGAACGCGGGTTGAAAGAAAAAAAAATCAAAGGACTTGGATTACGAGTTATGACTATAAAATCTCGTATATAAAAATTGTAAGTAAATATGTTCAACTATTCGAAGTCGAAAGGGTGGAATAAAGAATAAAGTTGATTGTTTTGTAAGTGATGGATTTCACATTAATAGGTCAAACAGGTTGAATACAATATAACGCCGAATGGCACAAATGAGCGCTAGCCAGATAAAGGTAGCGTTAAATGCAAGAGAATAATGAGTTCGGTAATGGGATATAACCAAATAAGAATATATGCAAATCAAATAACAGTAAGCATAAGAAGAACTGACGCATAAATGACATGACTAAGGAGTGATCTACGGGATCAACATAACCTTTAGGGTTATAAACAAATGAAAGATCTACGGGACTAAAACGACCCACGGGTCATGATTAGAAAGAAGTTATAAGTACTTCGCCCTAAATAGGTGAAAGTCTAATAAAAAATAGCCCTTAAGGCTAAGTGATAAAAACCTACGGGTTAATTAGATAAAGCGAGGGAATCGGTTGAGAATCCCCGCATAAAACTAAGACTGTAAAAGAACAAATTATGGACTGTCAATATCCTGGTATGGATAATTGACAAAAGTTAAAGAGAAGATCCTAAAACTACAACTTCGGTTTTAGTAAGAAATAATGTTTTTACAAACATAAATTCTGATAGGAATTTGAATAGTAAGCATGAAAGGTTCAAGTCTTGACACTGATAGGCACAAGACGATATATTCGAAAAGTGATATTTTCGAAAATGAAAGGTTGATGCAAACTAAACACGATGTGACACAATCACGGTTAGGAAATGTAATGTGATGTAAAATCACATTGTAACCAAGCTAGCGGTGAAAAGTAACGGGACTAATAAGTCTAGTTAGTAAGACCGGATAAGGCCAGTAATTCAAATCAATAAAAAAAATGGTTTGCTTGTAAGCGGTGGATTCGGCATAACTGAACCGAATAAATAAATCTGAAAACAAAAGAAATTATTGCAAAAAGTGAAATATTTCACTAAGGACCTTTAAACGGGTCAAGGTAACAGATTCACCAAGAGTTCGATAATATATAAAAGCGATGGAAATCGCTAAGCTAACTAAACTAGTAGAAATAACAGAATTACGTTATTTCAAGTTACATTATGTCGTATGAGGTACGTAGAGGTTCTGTAACCAAAAAGATATTACCATAATTTTTCTGGTAATACTAACAATTGGTTAAAGTATGAATAATGCTTAAGAGATTACTCAGGTCAAACGCATTGAGTTTAGAACTCAATGAACTATGTAAGCAAGGTTTTGAGGACGAAACCTCTTTAAGGGGGGTAGACTTGTAACACCCCAAAAACGGGTTTGGTAATCAAACCACGTTAACACTAAAAGACGGCTAAAGAACCGTTAGTGGTAAAAGTTAAGCCAGAAAATATTAGATTTTATATAACTAAATCTAATATTTAATAAAAAGAGAAAAAGAACGTGTTTGGGAAATAGGAAGATAAAAGGCCCGATTTAACGGGACTTAAAGTAAAACGGGTTACGACTTCCCGAACCTACTAAGCTAACTAGGAAAAATTCTAACCTAGTTAGATAGTGACTTATGAGTTGGTTAAAACACTTAAATTATGAACTAAGGAAAATTGAAGGGCCAAAGATGTTAAAATCGAAACTTATGTTGCTAATTTAATTAAAACAAAACCAAATACCTCATTTGTGAGGTCTGGTCGAACAGAAAACACAGGGGGCGACATATGCTCCCCACCAAACCCTAGAGCATGTCAAGAATCATCAAATTGAAGGATCAAACCAAGTCCAAATCGAAAATTGAGCATAGATTAGTGATCCTCGTCACAAGGGGGTTACAAGGTATGTAAAATTTGGTGTTAATTCTCTGTTTGAATTTCTCATGAAATTGGGAAATCTGAATATTGATGTTGCATGTTTGCTATTTGGGTAGAATAAGGTTGATATGGTGTCTAGGAGTAAAACCTAGACAATAACATGTGAAATCATGGCTAAATTCTGAAAAATTTCATGAACACATTGAAGGTGATTCATGGGTTTTATGAGAAAATGATAAACACTAGGATGTAGAATGCTAATCTAGTGTAAATTGATGCTTAGAAACTTATTTCTGAAAATATGATGTGTAGTTCATGAACACTAGACATAGAGGTTTGAATTGTGGTGTAAATCTTGGTAAAGATAACTAGTTATGAACTAGTTAGTAAATAAGTAATATTATGCACATAAGGTGTTTGTTAAAATGCCCGAATGAATGTTGACATAATGAAATTATGAAAGAAACGCGTAATTGGCTAACTCGACTAACTACGTGTAATACGAAATAATATGGGTTCTAAACGTGATGTTGATTGAACTTATCGTGCGTGTAATATGATTGAAGTTAGTTGACTATCGAAAGTCAAATAAACCAATATTGAAGTCGGATAGTAGTTCCGACATAGAGTTTGTAAGATGGAATAGTCGTATGTGATAATGACTAAACTAACCGTCTTACGAATTATGATGTTAGTTTGACGCTTGACAAGCTAGGTGGAGGCTTGGAAAGGAAGCGGGTCAAACGAAGCAAATAAGAAGGAAAAGCGTACTTCGGATGCGAGGTAAGTAAAGCTTACGCCCCTTTACATTATGTGCAAATTATATAATTGCAAGTATTGTATTTAAATGCTACTAAGTGGTTGGTATAGAATGTTCCAACACGACTCAATGAGAGTCGGAACGAGGGAAATTGATAAGAAATCATGAGTTATGGAAAAAGGGGTAAAATGGTAAATTAGTCATGTAATGACGAACAAATAAAAAAAAGAACGGTTTTTAGTAAAACAAGTTCAAGGAAAAACCGGGATTGGTTTAAAGGGATGAATTAGTAATTAAATACCATCTCATAAGGACAAATGGTTAATTTGATTAAATAGGTCAAATGGTGTTGTTAACACCATTTGACAATAACATTTGACCATCGCTTGTTGAGTTTGTTATCACAGGAAATAACACATGGTTAGCATTGTTATTATCTAGATATTAATAGCGAAAGGTATCAAAACGGGTTAATATGTTGATCCGAGCCAGGTACGCATAATTATGTTATAGTTAAAAATGCTATTTTGGTCGAATAATTGGTGAGAGTCCTTCATCGTATAAGAAGGACCAAAATCGACCAAAACGCCCTTGTAGGCTAAATTGAACAAACAACCCTTAAAGGTTGTTTGGAAACGAATTTCATGATTAGATAAATACTTAGAATAAGTATAGAAGTTGAAAGATGTAATATGTTAGTCAAATGGCTTTATTGGAGTTTTGCCGTAAAATAATAATCCGAGGGGTAAAACCTGGAACATATAGATATCCATATTAAATCCAACGCACATATAGTTGTGGTGGAAGATTACTTGATAAGAAATGTAGGAATAAGATGCTAGAAATGAATGAAAGCGGTTTCAAGCTTTAAAGTGCTTAAATAATATATATATTTTTCTCTCAAAAAAATACATACTTAATATAAATTTTAATCTTGAAGAAATCATCATTTCTTATCACCAAAAATTAGGGAAACCTTGGTAATGTTTTTAAATACATTTTTAGGGAATAAGTTTCTCAAAAACTTATATTTTGCTAAGTGTCAAAATTTATAGAAATTTCGACAGAGTTTCCCCTAAAAATGGAGGTTTCCCATGTTTTCAAACATGTGTTTATTTTCTTTTAAATCATCAACAATCAATTTCTCAACAACAATATATACTAATTTCTCTATTTCATGAACTTGAGAATTTACAAAAGTGTGTAGTAACTTACTAGCACATTTAGTAAGTCTTGTTATCTTTAAAAATAAGTTTAATTTCTTAAAAACTTTATTTTTAAAGAATATGAAGTTTCACAACTTCTAGTCAAGATTCACAAAAATATTTCTTTGTTGAACTTCCTTGTTACACAAGTGTTTACACACTTCTTTATTTACTAAAAATATATTTAGTTCATGTAAGATCCGGGTTTTAAACAAGACTAATATTTTTGCTTGGTTCTTCCGAAAAACCACTTGTAGATCTTTAGATCTACATGTTTAGAGTCTTATTTTACAAGAAAATTTATATTTACACAAGTTCATGTTTCATGGATGGAAAGTTTCATCATCTTCCATAACTTTAGCACTAACATATTACTAGTTCATGTTCTTGAACATAACCTAGTATGGTTAGATGATGATCTATCCCACTTCTAGTAACAAACAACATCAAATAATAACAACCATACAAGATTCACAAGATTTACACACATATCTACTCTTTATCCAACTTGTTCATCTTATTTTCAAGACTTTAAGTTATGTTCTTTAGTGTTCTTAATTTTTAACCATTAAATCACCTATTAACCACCAAAAACATGAACAAGATGAAGATTTGAAGCACTTACTACTAGCACAAGGCTAGGGAAGTTCAAGAGTGCAAATGAGGTGGATAAAAGCAAATGGTGAAGGTCCTTCATGATCCGCTTGCACCGAGCTTCGTTAGTGACCTTCTTACACCTCAATATCACCTTGGAATGCTTGAATGATGATTGAAAATGAAAGTGTGGTGGTGTGTGGGTGAGGCCATAGCCAAGGGAGAGGGAAGGAAGAGAGTTCTTGAGGTTGAGTGATGAATGGAATGAAGACATGAGCTTTATGTGTAATTTTATAATCCATGTTCTAGTATTAACCCAAGTGTAAAGTGTTTCTAAAGGACCACACCATCCATTAAAATATAAGAAAGAAATCAAGGAGTGGGATTTATGTCCCCTAACCGGCCAACATAGGGGGGGGGGGGTATTGGTTGCATTTCAATTGTTAGTTACCATATCTAGTTACTTGTTAAATGTTAGATTTAGTGTGTTAAGTATGTTATATAATGTGAAGTGTGTTAGGGTGTTCGGGGACCCTAACTAGCTTAGAAAAATAAAAACAATGCTTCTAGCATTATTTTGGTGTTCCGGGTATTATCCGGTTGTTCGGTTAGACACCGATTCGTTAAAGTGCTAAATTACACTTTTTAGTGTCTTTTAAGTATCTTTCTTGTACCCTTTCAATTCCCAACACTTAGGGAAATATTCTGGATAATAAAACGACATTTCTGCATAATATTCATATGTTTAAATGCTGAATTGAGCTGAATTTATTAAAATTCTGCACTTAAAGTGCGTATCGGGTGCTTTTTAGTGCTAAATTTTTGCCTCCAGAGAGTATATATATTAAACCCCTGTATGTATTCTTGGGTTTTAACGTATTCTTGTTGCTGGACTTACACCTAGGCTCCAATTTTAATGTCTGACTGCTTTCTGCAGTTCTGTTGACACAGTGTGTCTTACCGGTGAGTTTACTATTATTTCTGACGCAACGCTCTCGATTATGCATAAAACAATATTTTGTAGTATACAACGTGCATGAATTCACTTGTTTAGTATGTGTTCAGACATTGTTGACAATTAAGCACATAATTGCAGTCAATAAATAATAATTAAAGTGTACGGAAATTACCGGTTTGTGCCAGTTGTCACAGTCTCCCCCCGTTAAAAGAATTTCGTCCCGAAATAAAGGCTGAACTAACTCTCGCTGGGTCTTCTTGAATAGGTGGGGATACTTTTCCTTGAACTGGTCTTCACGTTCCCATGTGTACTCGGGTCCGTGCTTAGAGCTCCAACGTACCTTGACAAGTTTTACGCTGCTCCTCCTGGTCTTGTTGACTTTCCAGTCGGTAACCTCAACGGGTCGTTCTGTAAATCGGAGGGCTTCATCAATATGCACTTCATCCATCGGGATGATCACGTTTTCTTGTGTTGGACTCTTCTTCAGGTTGGATACATGAAACGTATCATGTACTCCATTAAGTTCTTCCGGTAACTCCAACTTGTATGCCACGGTACCAATTCTCTTCAATATTCTGAATGGTCCGATATATCGTGGATTCAGCTTTCCACGCTTTCCAAATCTGACTACGCCCTTCCAAGGTGAGACTTTTAACAACACTTTGTCTCCCACCTTGAATTCTACTGATTTTCTTTTCGTATCGGCGTAGCTCTTTTGTCGATCTCGAGCCGCCTTAATGCGCTCTCGGATCTGCGTAATCTTGTCGGTTGTCTCTTGTACAAGTTCAGGACCAACCATACGTTTATCTCCAGCGTCTGCCCAACATAAGGGCGATCGGCATTTGCGGCCATACAGAGCTTCGAACGGCGTGGCTTTTATGCTCGTATGATAACTGTTATTGTAGGAAAACTCAACTAAAGGTAGATGAGTATCCCAGCTGCCGCCTAGATCCATGACACATGCGCGAAGCATATCTTCTAACGTTTGTATAGTCAGTTCGCTCTGGCCGTCTGTTTGTGGATGGAATGCCGTGCTTAGATCTAACTGAGATCCAAAGGCTTCCTGAAATGATTGCCAGATTCTTGAGACAAAGTGTCCATCTCTGTCTGAAATGATTGAGTTTGGCACTCCATGTCGTGCCACAATTTCTCTTAAGTATATTTCAGCAAGCTTTCCAGTGCTGTCTTTTTCTCGGATCGGTAGGAAGTGCGCAGACTTCGTTAATCGATCAACTATTACCCATATCATATCGTGCCCTCTCGGGGTCCTGGGTAATTTCGTTATGAAGTCCATCGAGATTTGTTCCCACTTCCACACGGGAATCTCTGGTTGTTGTAGTAGGCCGGACGATTTCTGATATTCTGCCTTAACCTTAGCACAGGTTAGGCATTTTCCAACATAAACAGCAACGTCGCTTTTGAGTCTCGGCCACCAATAGTATTCTTTCAAGTCTTGATACATTTTGTCCGATCTTGGATAGATCGAATATCTCGATTTGTGGGCTTCATTAAGGATGACTTCTCGTATGCCACCATAGAGTGGAACCCAAATACGCTTCTTGAAGTATAAGGCTCCCTCTTCGTTTGGCACCATGTATTTCAGCATACCCCATGGGTATTCAGCTTTACGGTTCTCTCCTTTAAGAGCTTCTTGTTGTGCATCACGAATGCGTGCAGTGAGGTTCGTTCGAATCGTCATTTCCAATGCTCGAACCCTTAGGGTCTTAACCCTTTCTTTTTGGCTCAACGCGTCCGCTACAACGTTCGCCTTTCCAGGATGGTACTTAATCTCACAGTCATAAACATTTAGCAGCTCGACCCAACGTCGCTGGCGCATATTCAATTCCTTCTGATCAAATATGTGTTGTAAGCTTTTGTGATCTGTGAAAATTGTACATCGAGTACCATATAAATAATGTCGCCAAATCTTCAAGGCGAATACCACTGCACCTAGTTCCAAGTCGTGCGTGGTGTAATTTCTCTCGTGAACCTTCAGTTGTCTTGAAGCATAAGCGATGACTTTTTGGCGTTGCATGAGCACGCACCCAAGCCTTGTCGTGAGGCGTCGCAGTATACCACGAAGTCTTCAGTGCCTTCGGGTAATGATAGTATCGGTGCATCGCAGAGCTTGTTCTTAAGTAACTGGAAGGCTTCTTCTTGTTTGACACCCCAGTCGTATTTCTTGTCTTTCTGTGTAAGGGTCGTTAGCGGTTGAGCTATTTTTGAGAAATTCTCAATAAACCGTCGATAATGGCCCCCTAAGCCCAAAAATTGACGAACTTCAGTTGGGGTTTTGGGGGCTTCCCAATTCTTTATTGCTTCTATCTTGGACGGGTCTACATGAATGCCCTTCTCATTCACAACGTGACCAAGAAATTGTACTTCGCGAATCCAGAATTCGCATTTCGAGAACTTTGCATAAAGCTTCTCTTTCTTCAGTAGTTCCAAGATGGTTCTGAGATGTTGCTCGTGCTCTTCTTTCGTTCGCGAGTAAATCAGGATATCATCGATAAATACAATCACGAATTTATCGAGATATGGTTTGCATACGCGGTTCATTAGATCCATAAAGACCGCTGGTGCATTCGTCAGCCCAAACGGCATCACAAGAAATTCGTAGTGCCCATATCGCGTTCTGAATGCAGTCTTTGGTACGCTTTCCTCTTGGATTCTCAGCTGATGGTATCCAGATCGAAGGTCGATCTTGGAATAGTAGCTTGATCCTTGCAGTTGATCAAATAAGTCATCAATCCTTGGTAGCGGGTACCGATTCTTGATAGTGAGCTTGTTCAGTTCCCTGTAATCGATACACATCCGCAGTGTTCCATCCTTCTTCTTCACGAACAATACTAGAGCTCCCCAGGGTGAGAAGCTTGGCCTTATGAATCCTTTATCCAACAACTCCTGGAGCTGTGTCGATAATTCTTGCATTTCGGATGGTGCAAGTCGATAGGGTGCCTTGGCTACAGGGGCAGCTCCCGGAACCAAGTCTATACGGAATTCGACTTGTCGTTGCAGAGGTAGTCCTGGCAGATCTTCAGGGAACACATCAGGAAATTCCTTCACCACAGGAATGTCTTCAAGTTTTGGCTCCACAGCCTTCTTGTCTATAACGTGTGCTAGGAAAGCGACACATCCTTTCCTCAAGCACTTCTGTTCCTTCATACAACTGATGATTCGAAGAGGCGCGTCTCGTTTTTCTCCATGCACGATGAGAGTTTCACCATTCGCTAAAGGGATGCGAATGATTTTCTCATGACAAATAACTTCAGCTTGGTTCTTGGACAACCAGTCCATCCCGACTACTACATCGAAGCTACCCAATTGAATAGGTAGGAGGTCGATGCTAAATCTTCGTTCACCAAGTTCTAGTATGCAGCCTCTAACAACTTCGCCCGATTCAACAAGTTTACCATTGGCTAGTTCTATGGAATAAGGAATTTCTAATCTACTAGATTCTATTCCGAGTATGCGTTTAAATTCCACAGACATGAAGCTATAATCGGCGCCAGTGTCAAATAATATGGATGCAAAGTGATTGTTAATGAGAAACGTACCGGTGACCACGTTAGGGTCCTCGCGTGCGTTCTTTGCTCCAATCACAAATGCTCTAGCCTGAGCATTGTTTCCCTCTGGGCAGTTCTTCATGAAATGATCATTGCTTCCACACTTGAAGCATCCTTTGGTTTCAAGGGTTTTCGTCTCCTGGGGCGGGTTTGCGTCACGCTTCTTGCTGAAACCCTTGTTGTTGCGAGTTGCTTGGTTCAAACTCGTATGCTTTCTCTTTTTGTCACCGGACGACTCAGCATGCGTCTCGGTCTTCTCAGTGGGGTTCAACGATAGCTTCTTCATACGAACACAATCTTCAGTAAGGCTGACAGCCAGAGTTACAGCCTCGGTGATCGTTTGAGGTTTGGCCGATGTCACCATGCCGTGAAACTCTGAGGCCAGTCCCCAAATGTAGCGTTCGACACGTTTAAATTCGGGAGTCACCATGTAGGGAAGCACTCTAGACAGGTCGTGGAACCTTCGAGTATAACTGCTAATATCCGCACCTTCCATGGTCAAGTGCCAGAACTCCGTTTCCAGACTTTGGAGTTCAGCACGAGAGCAATACTTCTCTCTCATTCTTTCATTCAGTTCCTCCCAAGTTAGGCCATAAGCGGCATCATCACCCAAAGTTTGGGCTTGCAGGTTCCACCAAGTCAGAGCTTCATCGACAAACAACCCAGTAGCAAAAGTGACTTGTTGATCCGCGGTACACTTGCTCATGCGGATAGTAGCTTCAGTCTTCTCCGTCCAGCGCACAAATGCTACTGCACCTCCTGTGCCGTCATAGTTCATCGGCTTGCAGTCGAGGAACTGCTTGAAAGTGCAGCCTTGAGCTGCGTTGCCTCCAGATGAATCTCCGTTCCCATTACGTCTAGCGTTGCTTGGTCTACCACTGTCTTGAGTACGGTTCGCCTCGTATTGGGCGATAGCAGCGGAGATCCTTTCCTCCAGTAGAGCGTTCAGCTCTTCAGCAGTTCTTGGCAATGGGGGAGGTGGAGGTTGATCATCATTGCGAGCATTCACAGCTTTCCTGGGTACCATGTTCTGACAGAACATAACACAACAGGGTTAGACATTTGTTTGATATCGTCACACTAGCCAGTAGTATCATATATATTCACAAGTATATATACCACATAAGTGACATCAAACAATTATTACTCTAGCAGAGTACTTAGTAGGCTTGCACTGAGGGAATCTATACGTGACAAGACTTGCTGTGATTTTTGTGCACTGAATTCCATAATTATGTATGCATCCATAATTACGTAACTCCTTGCACAATCCGCACAGTTCATTTCATCCTCGTATTTCTTCCTTCAGATGGGCCATCGCTTACAGGTAAAGTCACGTATACTTGTGACATTCTACTTATAGTACATGCTAATTATCACACATAATTGCAAGTAATTTCTAGTCAACGACAAGTGCTACTCAAGTGCACTCTAAGTCTCGTAGTGTCTTTTCTAGACTCATGTAGACAGTTTCAGGCAGTGGATGTCGCGGGACGTTTTATGCAATGAAAACTCTTTGAAAATTGTTTTCGTGAATGGATCCTAGAGATTGTAGACTAGACTCGAGAAGGAATCATGGTTCACTACAATCGCAGCTCTGATACCAATCTGTCACACCCCTTTCTGTGGCGGAAGCACGAGGTGTGATCATGAAAGGTTCTCATTGCATACAAAAGGTAAACATGCTACATGCTCGTAAAAATAACTTCAAATACCATAATTTGAAAATATAAGTTTAGCGTTTACATCGCTAAGTCGCATAAAACATTGTCTTAAAAGTCTACAACTTTATTTAAAGATAAACATAAGCGACATCCACAAGCATAAGCGAGACCGCGCGCACATCCATCCTAGTTACCTGAAATACATGTGAGTTTTGGAAAAAAAAAACGTCAACATAATGTTGGTGTGAATTCATGCAGTTTTTGTGTTTCATGTTTGTATACTTTGTATGAAAACATAGTTTGTGTATAAATCAAGTTTTCATATATTAATTCAGTTTCATGTGTACACCACGTACTCATGTATAATTCAATTTCTTCTTGAGTACCCCACGTACTCAAGTATAATTCCCATTTTCTTGAGTACCCCACGTACTTCAAGTATAATTCAATCTTTTCTTGAGTACCCCACGTACTCAAGTATTCATCAATTTTTAGTATGGTATGACTTTTATGTAAATAAAGTATTCCTGTAAGTATCAGGATTGTTAATGGGTTGCAAAGCCATTAACATGTGACACGACATAGGAAGTCACCAAACCTTAGGCATTTAATTGGTATATTCTGAGACACAAAAGCACTACTCGATTCTCGCCCTCACCGAGAGTGTGGCTGCCCGGCACCCGTTAGATCTAACCTTTTGTTCTGCGGTCTAGGTATATTGTTGATTAATGGTGCTTATGTACCCTATTCGTGACACTATTTCTCATAACGCATCCTACTTGGTTCTCGTCCTCACCAAGCGCGTTTCTTGATATCAATTCTCATAACGCATCCTACTTGGTTCTCGTCCTCACCAAGTGCGTTTCTTATTATCATTTCTCATAACGCATCCTACTTGGTTCTCGTCCTCACCAAGTGCGTTTCTTATTATCATTTCTCATAACGCATCCTACTTGGTTCTCGTCCTCACCAAGTGCGTTTCTTATTATCTTATATTTCGTCACACTTGGTTCTCGTTCTCACCAAGTGTACTTCTTGTATTCTTATATTTCATTACACTTGATTCTCGTTCTCACCAAGTGTGCTTCTTATATTTATATCATACCAATTATAAATATTGTACATTTGTACATGTATTTCACCCCCGAAGTTATAAAAACTGAAAACAGTTAAAGAGAAAAGGGGGAGCATGAACTCACAACTTTGCGTTCCTGTGCGTCGTAAACTTCACCGGATTTGCATAATTAACGTCGTAACCTATACGCGTTTTCTTAACGTTAGTCACTAGACTTGCGTCGCACAAGTACAGTCACTCTCTTTTGTGTATATTTTCTTGTGTTAAAAATATTTTATATTTTTAACTAAATGTCTTACTTATATTATTTTCTCAAAAATAAATATAAGCTTTTGTATTTTGCACCTTGCACCCGAATTATGTATCTTATGTTGTATGTGTATTTTTGTGTTCATACTTCTCATGAATATTTAGTGTATTTTTAAGTCTTAATACATTAGCACGTATAACACATACTATATACACTTAGCACAAAAGTTGGTGATCAAATAATATATATTTTTCTCTCAAAAAAATACATACTTAATATAAATTTTAATCTTGAAGAAATCATCATTTCTTATCACCAAAAATTAGGGAAACCTTGGTAATATTTTTAAATACATTTTTAGGGAATAAGTTTCTCAAAAACTTATATTTTGCTAAGTGTCAAAATTTATAGAAATTTCGACAGAGTTTCCCCTAAAAATGGAGGTTTCCCATGTTTTCAAACATGTGTTTATTTTCTTTTAAATCATCAACAATCAATTTCTCAACAACAATATATACTAATTTCTCTATTTCATGAACTTGAGAATTTACAAAAGTGTGTAGTAACTTACTAGCACATTTAGTAAGTCTTGTTATCTTTAAAAATAAGTTTAATTTCTTAAAAACTTTATTTTTAAAGAATATGAAGTTTCACAACTTCTAGTCAAGATTCACAAAAATATTTCTTTGTTGAACTTCCTTGTTACACAAGTGTTTACACACTTCTTTATTTACTAAAAATATATTTAGTTCATGTAAGATCCGGGTTTTAAACAAGACTAATATTTTTGCTTGGTTCTTCCGAAAAACCACTTGTAGATCTTTAGATCTACATGTTTAGAGTCTTATTTTACAAGAAAATTTATATTTACACAAGTTCATGTTTCATGGATGGAAAGTTTCATCATCTTCCATAACTTTAGCACTAACATATTACTAGTTCATGTTCTTGAACATAACCTAGTATGGTTAGATGATGATCTATCCCACTTCTAGTAACAAACAACATCAAATAATAACAACCATACAAGATTCACAAGATTTACACACATATCTACTCTTTATCTAACTTGTTCATCTTATTTTCAAGACTTTAAGTTATGTTCTTTAGTGTTCTTAATTTTTAACCATTAAATCACCTATTAACCACCAAAAACATGAACAAGATGAAGATTTGAAGCACTTACTACTAGCACAAGGCTAGGGAAGTTCAAGAGTGCAAATGAGGTGGATAAAAGCAAATAGTGAAGGTCCTTCATGATCCGCTTGCACCGAGCTTCGTTAGTGACCTTCTTACACCTCAATATCACCTTGGAATGCTTGAATGATGATTGAAAATGAAAGTGTGGTGGTGTGTGGGTGAGGCCGTAGCCAAGGGAGAGGGAAGGAAGAGAGTTCTTGAGGTTGAGTGATGAATGGAATGAAGACATGAGCTTTATGTGTAATTTTATAATCCATGTTCTAGTATTAACCCAAGTGTAAAGTGTTTCTAAAGGACCACACCATCCATTAAAATATAAGAAAGAAATCAAGGAGTGGGATTTATGTCCCCTAACCGGCCAACATAGGGGGGGGGGGTATTGGTTGCATTTCAATTGTTAGTTACCATATCTAGTTACTTGTTAAATGTTAGATTTAGTGTGTTAAGTATGTTATATAATGTGAAGTGTGTTAGGGTGTTCGGGGACCCTAACTAGCTTAGAAAAATAAAAACAATGCTTCTAGCATTATTTTGGTGTTCCGGGTATTATCCGGTTGTTCGGTTAGACACCGATTCGTTAAAGTGCTAAATTACACTTCTTAGTGTCTTTTAAGTATCTTTCTTGTACCCTTTCAATTCCCAACACTTAGGGAAATATTCTGGATAATAAAACGACATTTCTGCATAATATTCATATGTTTAAATGCTGAATTGAGCTGAATTTATTAAAATTCTGCACTTAAAGTGCGTATCAGGTGCTTTTTAGTGCTAAATTTTGCCTCCGGAGAGTATATATATTAAACCCCTGTATGTATTCTTGGGTTTTAACGTATTCTTGTTGTTGGACCTACACCTAGGCTCCAATTTTAATGTCTGACTACTTTCTGCAGTTCTGTTGACACGGTGTGTCTTACCGGTGAGTTTACTATTATTTCTGACGCAACGCTCTCGATTATGAATAAAACAATATTTTGTAGTATACAACGTGCATGAATTCACTTGTTTAGTATGTGTTCAGACATTGCTGACAATTAAGCACATAATTGCAATCAATAAATAATAATTAAAGTGTACGGAAATTACCGGTTTGTGCCAGTTGTCACAAATGTGGTGAGTTTAATGTAATAAACTATCTATTCCGAGTTTTACCCCTCAAATATGCTATTTTGCGACAATACGCCTTTTAAGGCATTTAACCCTTAATAGTTTATGCCTACTATTTTCATACGCGTCTAAAGGTTACAAGATCGTAATATAAGTTTCTAAACAACCTTTATGGGTTGTTTGCCTAATTTACCCTTCAAGGGCATTTTTGTCAACATTAGCCCCTCATATACTACGAAGGGCTTTCGCTACATATATGGCCATAAAGTATATTATCCACAACTATAACTACAGGTACCTGGCTCGGGTCAACTTATTGACCCGTTTCGATACCTTGCCTTTATAATATGCTAATTCGTAGCATTTTAATCCATAAACCATTATTATCCTGTAAGCATAAGACTTGACACATACTTATTAGTCGTCATTGGTCAAATGACACTACAAGTCACCCTTTGACCCGTTTGGTCTAAACGACCAAACATTTTGCATTTAAATTTAGAATGGTATATATATACATATATATACCATTTCGTTATTTAACCCAATTCGGCTTACGCCGTAGGGTGTCTTATTACTTTTACTTATATTTGTCGGCACACGACTAAATTACCATTTATCCCTTTCCTTATTATGAGTTACCCCATACGGTAACATTTCCAGATTCATTGTATGCTTATCATTTACGGCTATATTACCATTTTCCCATGTTTACCCCTCATCATGGTTTTTACCAAATATTGCGTATGTCCCGACTCGTATCAATTGCGTCGGGAATCCATATTTCCTAATATTGTTTTTATCGAATTTAAAACTTATAGAATAACTAATTATTCTACGAAAGGTGTAAGTTTCACTTACCTTGCATCCGAATTACGCTTTTCTTTTCTCACTTGCTTCGATCGAGCCGCTTTCACCCCAAGCTTCACCTAGCTTGTTATGCGCCTACTATCATTCATCATTCACAAGGTTGTTAGATTAGTCATTCTAAATCATGACTTTCACCCCTTGTGAATCTTTGACTACTTTCTTATTGAACTAAATCATAAATTATGAGTTTAATTCTTATGTCAAGACCCACTTCAAATCAAGTATGAACTCTTAACAATTTCCCCTTTTTGTTCAAGTAGTTCATTTATACAAGTTAGTATGGTGTTTATAAACACCAATACAACATCAATTTCATTAAATCATCAAAAACCCATTTTTCAAGTCATGTATGATCAACACTCAAACTTGGAAATTGTTCAAGTATCTTACATCAACCATCACTTATGATGATTTCTAACACAAACATATCATCATCCTCATTATTAAATCAAAACCCACTTAACACATATATGGGTAATGATCAAATTCACCATTATGAACCTCAATTCAACAAGTAAATGGCTAGGGTTTACTTCTAAACATAAAAATCATTCCTAATTTGATCCTTGGATCATAATCCATCAATTTATTTGCAAGTAACCTACTTGTCCTAAATTTCAACTTCAACCAATCTAGGTTTTGTGACATACCTTATGATCCCCATGACTTGGTGATCGTTTCTATGCGTTCATGCATCGATTTGGATCTTGATTCGAGCTTCAATTTGACCAATTTGTTGGAGTTAGGGTTTGAGCTCATGAGAGCTTCTTCTCCTGACCATCCTCACGCACGCACACACATTTTTTTGTGTGTGTTGTGTTTTATTTTTAAGTTTATAATTCTAGTTTCAAGTTACCCGGCTTTGGTCCCTCGTGTTTGGTTAGTTATTAATTAGGTCACAACCTAATTATTTTCAACAATACTCTCACTTATTGACTAGGTTTAATATTCCTAGTTAACTTAGCGGGTTCGGGAATATTTATGACTAAGTTTATTTTAGGTCCCGTTAACTCGGGCCTTTTATCCATTTTATTTCCTTAAAGCTTTTATTCACTTTTATTTATTATTAGGATTAATTATTTAAATCCTAATATTCCACCGGGTAAATTTTACCACTAACGGTACTTTACCCGTCTTTTAGTATTAACGGGGTTTAATTACCAAACCCGTTTTCGGGGTGTTACACAATCTAAAGAAATAGCCTATGAGGCTAAGTAAAAGAACCTACGGGTCAATAGTGTAAAGCAAGGGAACTGGTCAGCGGATCAGCGGTCGATTGATACTGAACAACATGGTCCCTGAAAGCGCACAACACATCAAAATTATGAACCAACCTGTTAATAAGAGTCTCGGCTGACCTTGTTATCTCCCTTACAACACCATTAACTTGCTGGTACCGATCATCACTTTCACTAATCCCTAATATCGCTCCAGGAGCACTATTAGGAACAGCTTCCCTGGTCCACCGTCGCATTATATACCTTTCAGGGAACTGCCTGATATCAAGAAACCGCAAAACGCAAAAAATGTGCGCACACAAAAGCCCAAACTGTTCATACCTATTGCATGAACAACTAACGGTCATGTCTAGCTGCCGCATCATAACCTAATACATAAAAACAAAAAAAATGAGAACAAATATATATACTCAATTAAAACTATAAGATAAAACACCATGAACAAGAAAAAATTATAAACAAACAATTGTTACATTCTATGGTTACCTGAAAAAATGTAGTACACGTTTGAGAAAAGTCCTTCACAGAGATGTTCACAAAGTTATCCTCTCTATCATCCCATTTTCCAATACCACACTTGTGAATGGCTGTCTGAATTTCAAGTTGCGCATCAAAGAAAATTGTCCGTGTGTATATGTTTGCCGCCTGTTGTTCTAAGACAAACTCTTTTGCAAATATTTGGGGGTTCGTGTGCCTAGTATCGTGATCATTCTTCCTGTGCTCGTGTCTTTGGGCTTCAATTGCAGAATCAAAATGCCCCAAGAATTCAACAAGCGTACAGTTCGGGTTGCAAAACTGCCCAAAGAAATGGTTCTCACTCTCCGAACGTGATGAGGTACGCATCAGCCCAAACATGTGTTGATCACGATAGTACGCAGGGATCCATGTATCCCTAATCTGATATATTGACTGTAACCATTCATGATTCACCAAATCAAAATCAGCCAATATAACACCCCATTCGGTTTCAAACTGTTCTGGTAGTAATGCATCGGTCCAAACAATATCACACAACCTCTTCTTAAAATCGGTGCTATTGCATAGGTTGGCGCCAACCTAATAAACAACGAGTCAACAATAAAAAAAAATATACAAAATACATGATAAAACCTGATAAAACATTATATAAAAGTAAAACAACATCGATAAACAAAAAACGACATATTCAGATATAAAAAAGTACAAAAAACGAACAAAACAATTCCATTAAAACAATAAACGACGTAAACCATAATTTTGGTATTTAATAAACCTTGGTAGTAAGTTTCTCCATTATATGCCACATGCAAAGCCTGTGCCTACTTTCAGGCCAAGTATCTTGAATAGCTTTCCTCATTGCTGGGTCTTGATCAGTTACAATCACAGGTGGTGCGCGCCCAAACGCCTGCCGAAATGCGTTAAGCAACCAGCTATATGTTTCGGCAGTTTCATCCCCTATTATAGCAGCACCCAAGGTAACATTACGATAGTGATTGTCAACGCCGGTAAACGGTACAAACATCATATTGTACCTACACAAAAAAAAAAACGGGTGTGATTACTGATTTGATATTGTAAAATCCATACAAGTTTAAAAACATAAAACAACATACATTATTTAAATAATAAATGTAAATAATAAATTGAAATTAAAACACTATTAGTATGAGATAAAGTTAACGAGTCTTTTCATGCATATACCACTACACTAAAAACATTATCATGGTGATAAAACACTATGATATAGATATATAATGGATGTAATGAATCTAAAAATAAAGGTAGGATACGAACTTGTTACGACGATAAGTAGCATCGAAAGACACAACATCCCCAAAAATATTAAAATTTCTCTTTGTATCACCATCGGCCCAGAACAACGCACGTAAAACGCCATCGGCAGTTGTAAGGTATTCCATAGAGAAATTGGGCATAAATTCTTTCTTCCTTCTTAGGCGTTTGATAACCATGTCAGCATCGTACTCAGCTATATACCTATTTAAGTCTCTCTTGAAGTTTTTGAAGTCAACTTTAGTGGCACCTACCTTATCAAAACCTCCATAAAGAGTCCTCATAATGTTAAACGCTCTAACTGGACCAACGTTTATGGCACTCAAAGCATTCACGGCTTCTTCCTGTACGTAATTCATAGATCTGTTTTCAGGAAGCAAGTACCTGTCATCTTCAGCAACAAATGAGTGATTATGCGACTCCTCGAAGTAATAAACCACGTAAAGATTATCCGGGGTTAACTTAACCCGAATGCACGCTTCACATCCGGTCCTTATAGAAGGAACCCTGCGAGTAATCTTAGACTTCGAGTTAACATTAGAACTACCAGCTTCCTGAGTCGAGTCAATCGCCTTTAAGGGTTTAGTACCCTCTTTTGAGCATACGAACCATTTATTATGTATTACACCCTTTCGAGGCTCGTATTGAGTACCCTTCCTAGCTGTGAAACCTCCCGCCTTAGCATATCTTTGGTAAAAAAGAAAGGCATTTTCCAGCGAATCAAACATCATATGCATCTGAGGTTTAATCAAATCATCAACATCTGGAATAAATGTCCTCCTTCCAGAATTTGGGGACACCTGAACGTTACCAACGGGCTGGTATGTAGGAATATCTACAACGAAAAATCGACACCTCAGTGGTTTATAAAAACAGTGATAAGAACATGTTTCTAAATTTGATAAAAACACTATATGAAGAAATAACACTATCTGTTTATACAACGAAAAATCGACACATCACTTGTTTATAACACTATCCTGTAAAGACACTATACAGCTTAATTAACAAATAATTTGTTGATTTAAAACACTTAATAATAATAAAACTCTATGACGAATAAAAAAAATGTCTGCACAAAATATAACAGTATTGGTGTGGGGTAAAACACTATAAAAAGAAATTCAGATTCCTGTACATAATATAACACTATATATTGTGGAATTCAGATGTGTGAATAGAATATAACACTATTGTTCATACATATGACACTATACACCTAAATATGAAAAAAAAATATCTTTGTTAATTATAAAACACTACAAAAACTTACTAAAACAAAGGTAAACAATTCAATGTATAAAACACTATGAAATGAAAATAAGATGTGTGAACAGAATATTGATCATGCATATAACACTACACTATAAAACACTACGGATCATGCATATAACACTAAACATCTAAAAATAAAAAAAATAATAAAAAAAAGTGATCAAGAAAAAACAGTAAA
The DNA here is from genome assembly GCA_030545235.1 of Helianthus tuberosus. Lineage (NCBI taxonomy): Eukaryota > Viridiplantae > Streptophyta > Magnoliopsida > Asterales > Asteraceae > Helianthus > Helianthus tuberosus. The sequence goes on from JARYGA010027415.1 coordinate 34,415, forward strand.
AAAAAATACCCTAAACAACTTAGTGTATAAAACACTACATACACACAAAATCAAACCATACTAATGTCCTGTAAAAACGGCAATCTAAAAAACAAAACGTCGAACAAATAACACTAATTATCGGAACATGATAACTATCCTAATAACTATTAAGAGATTAAAATACTATGATACACATGTACCTGCATCGCCGGACGCCATTAAAATTGATATAAAATACCAGAATCGAAGAAGGGCGCAGACGTTAAACAACTGTATTGTGTCTATCGATTTGATAAGCCTTGTTGTATTTATAATTGATGATGAATGATACGTAGATAACAATCGTATTGTATCTTGCAAAAAAAAATACAAAATTCTATCCAATCCCTAAACAATCTCATCGACAGTTATTTTTTTTTTCAGTTATATTGTAAATCAATTAAATGACAAAAATGTACAATTACTAATCTACCCTTTTGAATTAATTAAGAGGAGGGACACTTGTCATTCCCAGATTATTTCTTACACTTCTTACAAAAGATGGACTTTGTACAGGATCCTTTACCCATGAAAATATTCAACATTGAATCGGTGTTAATAAACGAAAACCATGGTTCATTTTTCGGTTCAAACAAAAACTGATTCAAATCAATGCTAGTTCACATATATTCTAAATTGAATTGAATGAATCGGTGCAACAAAAAACGAATTAAAATCTAACTCATGTGAACACATGTAATGATTGGTGTGATTCAATTCAACAAATATTAAAAAGTTGAATCGGTGTTAAACGGAAACGATAGTAAGACTAAAGGGTATGGAGAGGATGGGCTCGGATGGGTTGAGCCGCCACATAGGCGCCACGTAGGAGTGGCTTGGATGGGATGAATCTAGGGGGGTGGGGGATGAACCCCTTTATATATATATGTATGTATGTATAGATGTATGTGTGTATAGAGAGAGGAGAGAGGCTCGTCTCAATCGGCTGTGGGGAGACGAATGAGCCGGGCCAGACATGAGGGGGGCGGTGTGGGGGCTCGGCGCCGGAGCTAGCCGGGGCTAGCCGACCCCCATACCCATTAGTCTTATTATTATTCCATTCCATTAAAACAAAAAGTAATTCAAATCAATGGTGGTTCACATATATTCAAAATTGAATCGGTCTTAATAACGGAAGCGATGGTTCATTATCCATTCAAACAAAAACTAATTCATATCAGATGATCCTTGTGGCACTGCTTTATTCGATTCTATTTGTTCTCTTTCATTCATTCTATTTCTAGTGATGTTTAGATGCCTCACCAAAAATCCATACCAACTTAGAGAAATCAATTAAATGATTCTTCTCCACTATCTCCAATTTAATTTTCGTTCAACACAAAATCACCACCAATTCTTTGCACATAATAATTTTAATATAGCCCTCAATTGATGATTGCAACCACTGCGTTCAATTGTCATTGATCGATTTTTTCTGCTTCTTGCATTCAATTGAGGGCTTAAGAATCGGATATAGAGATTTATTTTAAAGAAAGTGACGATCAGAATCGGTCCGTAATATATCATGCGGCAGTTGATATTTAAAAGAAAAAGGAAATTAGATTGAGGAAGATTTGAAAGAAATTAACGATCATCGCGTCACTTGGTACCGCCGTCGCATATGTGTTGAAGATACGTGACTACCAACCCAACGGTTTGTATTTTGTTTTAAGTTTTCTTTCTAGTTGTTATATAACAAAAAGTTGTTTTGTGTAAATATATAATATAATATAAGTTTTTAATAGACGTGACTTTTAAACGAAAGGGTGTATATGTATGAAGGGGTATGACATTTTGTAAGGTTGTGATATATATAAAAGTAGTTTTTTTAAATAGATGTGATCCAAACAATGGTGTCTTAAGTTACTTTTTGTAGTATTATATAATATAATATTATTTCTTAAAGTACGATCATCTACTAAACCTATGGAACCTTTAAATACTGATGGGATGAAACTGTGGGTAGGAAGCATGTAAATAACTAATTGGATTCCATTAATATTGTGGAGTTAATGATTTCTAACAATAATTGTCATTATGCTAATAAACGATAGCTAGTTTAAATCTATTGTTTAACGCATTACTATATCTATAAATTTTTACAGTATTTAAACTACTCGTTATACTTACTAGAACAAAATTCATTATAGTACACATTTATTTTTAGTCGCCTTCTATTTAAAAGAATAACTCCAAATGTATGTGAGAGTTAGTGTTGAAAAATATTTATACATAGTGTAGAATATAATCTGAAATTTGATTCGTTAAATTACGTTCTCCCACTTAATTTTCAATTTCAAATATCTTTTACATTTACATGTTTAACTTAATTTTTTATTTCAGATAAATTATTATTGATAAAATTCTACAGTTTGATAAAATATCAATTCAGTTCAATATGTTCATTAACGACGTTTTGATTCCATCATTTATTTCTTGGAAACAAGTAAATATGGTATCGATTCTAGGTTGCGAAATCGGATATATGATACTTCATGTATCTATGTATGTATGATATTATGATATACTTTATGAATAAACGCCGTTTTGAATGTTAAAAAGTACATCAAATATGATTTTTTGTTATACATATACCGTTTTAAAAGTGTAGTGACAAGTTGACACCGTTTTACGCAAACTAATGAGTTTACATGGTTACAAGTTCACGAGTTCATAAGCTTTTAAGCACGCAACTATACAAGGTTACTAGTTTACATGTTTTTATATTATACATACATGCTTATAAAGTCTACAAGTTTATATGTTTACAAGTTGCAAGTTTATAGTTTACGATGGTGTTATAAATGTACCTTTTTACACAAACCATTCCTTTTTGTGAGAATATATAACTTATACCGAGTTGAGTTTATGTCATCTAAAACTTATAAGGTTGACTATATAAGCAACAGGGGCGGATCTACCCACTTGGGTGGGTGGGCGGCCGCACCCGTTAAAAAAAGGTATTAGGGGTTAAATTTCTCGCAAAATCACGACCGCACCGCTTAAAATTGTTCAACTGCTCCCTTTAAAAAAAACTTATGAGTTTTGAAAAAAATGTAAACATTCATTTTTATTAAAATATAACCCAGTGTATATAATTATTGTTTAACCACTTTACTTAACAATTTAACCCAATAATTTTCACTTAAGAATTTAGCAATTAACTCATAAACATTCCATTGTAACCCAAGTCCAATTAACCCAACTCAATTAAATTTGAAGTTAAATAAAATAACCTAACCCAACCACCCCTTCCAATTCTTTCTCCCACTCTCCCTCTTCTGATCACGCAGTGACCGACGCACGAAAGCAGTCAACAGGCACGACGGCAGCGGTTGCATTCTTAATGGAAAAGCTTGATTCCGGCCACCCTACCACCTAGAATACAAAATTTAATGAGGTACCTTCGGTTTTTTTATGTGATTTTTAGGAGAGAAGAGTTATAGAGATGTTAAAAAGGTTTGAAATTTTATGTGTTTTGATGAATTTTTTTTGTTGTTCTAGACTTTAGTAGCATGATTTTGTTGTTTTGATGTTTTTTTGTTGTTCTAGACTTTACTAGGGCTTAAAAATTAAAATTGAAAATTATGGATCGATTTATATGTGATAGAAACCATGAGTAGAGAAGTTTTGGCGAGATTTATCATGATAAACCATTAGAAAAGTAACTCTAAATGATGTTTTGCATAGATTTCAAAACACGAAAACATGTAGGGCACAATTTTAAACATGTTTATAATCAAGTTTGACGTGTTTTTGGTGGTTATATAAATTTTAGTTTGATGTTCTTTTGTTTTACATGACCCGAATCGATTTTTTTATATATATCCAGGGGCTTAAAATCTTTAAAAATATTCCGCACTCCCATAGAAAAATTCCTGGATCCACCACTGTTAAGCAACATGTTAAGGTGTATGTATAACCATACAATAACATGTTACCAGGGGGAATGGGTTACTATGATTTGCTCACAAGCCTATTCTCTGCCAAACAATTACAGTTTTAGAGGAAGGTGAAAATGACATTATTATGTTGGTTTGTTTCCATTAAAAAACCACGCAAGAAACAGGTAATTAGTGTTTGTTACATGTTGAAAATTAGTATTCACATTCATGCAAATACAAATAACAAGGGAGGTATAAGAACCCGTTGTTCTTTAGTTTAGATTTTCGTGGATGAAATCAATGTTTTAAAAACCGGTTTTTAAGTCATACCAGGATGGCATTAAAAATGGTTCAACCGGTAGAACCGGGTTGTACCGGGTGGTTCAACCGGATAAATTATCAGTTTTAATTTTTTTCACTAACATAATAAATTATAATATAACTATTATCATGTCCCATTTATTTTTCAAGTTTCAAAATACAATCTTTCACATAACATTGCTTTACCCGAATAGACATACATACATACATATATATGGAGAGAGAGAGAGAGATAAATCGAATTGCTTCAAGTCTTTCACTTTTTGACCCACTTGTGGATCTATTTCCTCTCAGATTATTTTACGGAAATAAGTAAAACTACCGATGAAGATGGAACTGGAAGCAAGATGAAGATGGAGTGATGAACCGATGAAGACGGAGCTGAATCTTGTGGATAAAGTGATGAACCGTAAGTGATAATGGTTTTGAATGTCGATCGATAGTATATGTATCTGATGAAACTCTAGAATACTAAAAACCCAAACCAAAATAACCATGGGCTGGTACCGGTATTACGGTTCAAACCGGTATACCGGATTTTACCGCCGGTACGAATCCTATGCCGTTTCACTTATTTACCGGGGTGTTTCGTACCGGATTTGCATCTGGAACTGGTAATACCGGCATAACCGGCCGGTATTTACCGGTTTTTAAACACTGGATGAAATTAAACTAAGGAGATGATGAAATAGCCCGAAAATATGAAATAGTGAAAACTTATTAAAACTAATACTAATATATCTATTTTGTTTTGTTTTGTTTTGGTTTGGTCAATCTTTTAAAAACCGGTTTTTAAATCATATCAGGTTGGGTTCAGAAATGATTTAACCGGTCAACCAAGTTGATTACTTAACCATAATCCATAAAATACAATTTCAACTCTAAAAGTAATCCAAAAGTGCATTATTCCATAATAAAAAATCATCCAAGAATTTGTTCTTTGCCGTCCGTCAAAGATAATAGAAAATTTCAATAATATAGCAATTAACAAACATTAAAAACAGCCAGGATGATTGAACAAACTTGGATGACCAGATGGATGAACTTTCATCGATGCAGAATTGATAAACTAAGATGGCAAAAGTGATGATCTCTATTTTTGAGGATGAAATTTGATTGATGTGGGCACTAGGTTATATTAGGAAGGTAAATCGTCACTTTTTTTTTACCGATAAAATTCCAATTTTAACCTTGAATCGGTACCGGTATACTGGTTTAAACCGGTATAACCTAATTTACCGGCCAGCGGTACAACTTCTTTGCCGTTCCCTCAAATTACCGGTATGATTCTTGTCGGCCAAGATTCCAACACCCGGTGTAACCGGTTCAACCGGCCGGTATAAATCGGCTTTTAAAACATTGGTTTTGGTATGTGTGTCAAAGAGATTATAAAAGGTGAATCGGTCTTGGAAAATATGCGCACATGAGTAGATGTTACTCGAATCATATCTGTAAATATTTTCTTTTTATTTTATTTTATATTATCCTGGGTAAATGAATGATCTACTAATTCACTACACTTGTACAAAAATAGTTTTTTGGTGCTAGGATTTATGCCTTTTAAGAGATTTTTGAGAGAGCACCAACAAATATACCACCAAATAATGAGATTTGTTGGTGCTGCTCAATAAGAGCACCATTAAATCTCTAAACGCACCACCAAAAAATCAATAATAGAAACCACATCAGCCCACCAATAAATCTCTAAACACCACCAAAAAAATCAATGATAGAAACCAAATTAGTCCACCATTAAATCTCTAAACACACCACCAAAAAATCAATGATTGAAACTGATTCCGTAAAAATATACATTATTTGAACAAATGTTTTTTAGTTTTATTTTATTTATAAAACATTCATGATCTAGTACAAATGCAAATAAAACACAAAACTATACAAACAAAAAATGTATAAAATCTACAAGCATAATGAAATAAAATTACATGTTCATGGAAATCTACAAAGTATCATATACAAACATGATTTCTATAAAGTCATTTCCTAAAATAACAATTTAAACATATACAATCAAACCAAATCAACATAATGTATAATTGTACATCCTTGGCACTTCAAAGCATAAATGACGTCCATTGCTGTAATAGTTTTCCGGCAAGTATCTTCGGTGTATTTGATGGCATCACGCATAAAATCATCAAGAAAGATCTTCAAAAATCTCGTGTCTCTTCGTAGATAAGGCCATTGATACGCTTTACGCCAAATCGCCGGTTTCTTGATACCGTGGAAGCCGTTTCGGAAAACTTTCCGGTGATACTTTGCTCCTCCTTAACATTTTTCTCTATCTAAAAAAGATTTTGATTTTAACATTGTGTCTATATATATGTGGGTATAAAGGTTGTGTTTTTAGAGGCTTAATTTGATCCATTGATTGAATAGGATGAGAGGAATCGAAAACCATAGGATTATAATCCATGTGATGCCTAACAAAATGTTTTGATTGGTTCACTTTTTTGTTGCTATTAACTTCACCCTCAAAAAATCAATTTAATGGTGCTATTAACAATTTCACCCTCAAAAAATTAATTTAATGGTGCTATTAACAACTTCACCCTCAAAAAATCAATTTAATGATGCTGTATAACTTGTAAGCATTTAATGGTGCTTTGTAATCTATTTTTTTGGTGGTGTGTTTATTTATTAGTATGGTAATCTTGTTATTTGATGCTTTGTATTCTAAAACACCACAAAAAATTGAATTTGACATCACCAAAAAAATGGTTTTGTACTAGTGCTAATTGTTAGATTTTATATTTCTAGTTTCCTTAATATTTTAAAAATTTGTAGAAATTAAATTAAAATACTAAAAAACATCAAGGCCTTCAAGCATACTCAATTACCTGATACTGACAGGTTTTAGACGGAGTATGACACCCTTTCACGACCACATGCTAGTCAATGGTGATACCATTACCACAAAATTAAGGGTGAAGGGAGTGGTTAAACATTTGGAATAGGTATAAACTCCAAATTCACCCCAAATAGTGTCACGTCAATTCACCTGATTTGTTTACCTAATGCTCAAAAATAGGGCTGTAAACGAACCGAACGAACACGAACAAGGCTTTGTTCGTGTTCGTTCGTTAAGGAAATAAATGTGTTCACGAACGGTTCATGAACACTTACCGAACGAGATTTTATGTTCGTGTTCGTTCATTAAGGAAATGAGCGTGTTCGCGAACGGTTCACGAACACAAATAAATTTGGCGAACGCGACGCAGGATAAAGATAGATGGCCCAGAGAGTAGCACTTAAACTTGAATCCCTTATTGTGGAACGGAGGTCGATCGTATTCGCCAATGTAAATAATGAGAAATGAAAGGGAAATTATGCATAAACAAGGTGAAAGTGGGTTTCCTAGTTCAATCGTTAGGGTAATAAAATAAATAAAAGCTTAATAATATAAAAAGTACATATAAAATATAAGAAAGTACAAAGATGTTCAATTAAAACACAAACATACGAACATAAACGAACGCAAATCAACGAATGTTCACGAACACGTTCACGAACACCTTACCGAACGTTCACGAACACAATCGAACGAACAAGACCTCTGTTCATGTTCGTTCATTTAACTAATCGAACGAAATTTCTTGTTCATGTTCGTTCGTTTATTAAATGAACGAACATAAACGAACTTCCAGCCGAACGGTTCACGAACTGTTCGCTGAACGTTCGGTTCGTTTACAGCCCTACTCAAAAACGTTGGCGGTGGTTTACCTAATGGGGTTTAGGTAAACTATTTATAAAAAAAGGACAAAATTGCAGAAAACAACCTTTATGTATACCCAAAACTGCACTTTATACCTTTCACTATGAAATCCGCCAAAACCAACCTTTACGTTCATGTTTTGCTACAAGTTCAACCTTTAACACAAACTCTGTTAATATTCTTGGTTAAATCACCTCACATGCTTTGCATGTGAGGGTATTATTGTCATTTCAACCTTGTTTTTATTGTTTATTAATAAATTACCTTGCAGATCATCAAACTCTTCTTGTTCATCTCTCCTCTGTCTCCTTCGCTCATATTGTTTTGCTTGAGCTTTCTCATAAATCGTAACAGCAAACTTCCTAGTTCTTACTTCACACACTCTGTTTCTGCAACTTCTTTTATCTCCTATGAAGCATACCCATCTCCATTTATATCTGCAGTCACACCCTGCGACCTAAACCAGGGCAGGGCATCAGTATTTCCCCTATTCGCAAAGAGGTTTATGATGAGGGTCATATATTTGACATGCTTGATCTTCGTCTCCTGAATGGTGAGTACAACCTGTTTGATAAAATGCCTGTGTGAAACTTTGAATCTTTTTAGTAGGACTATGATGGTTAATGCGTGTAACATGTTTGATTAAATGCCTGAATGAAACTTTGTACTGCTGTTATTCAATTTTTAACATGTTTGATTAAATGCCTGAATGAAACTTTGCTTTATATGCATAAATGAACATACTTGTCGAGTTATTTAGGAAAATTATGTGTCAAGATGAAATGACTAGTGTGCTCTGTTCATACCCAAAAACATGATACTGGGTTTTATCTTAAATGGGTCTTCTCCTAACTTCCATGTTTTAAATGATTGATTGTGAGAAAAACATTAATGTAGAGTTATGTAAGAAATCTGGGTTTACTTTGAGTGCATGATGTAGTGTTTTCATGGTGGGTACAACTGCCTATGCGCAAGGTACAACCTGGTCAAGCATATTAGTGGTAGTGTTAGAATGATCCTTGATGAAAATGATATTGTTAGAATGGTATGTTAGAATAAAATGATAGCCTGTCTTCTTGTTATGTAATTGGGTGACTCCAGAAGCTTTGAGTTGTATTCTGCAAAAAACTGACAAGAGAAACACATGCATGGTATGCTCAATGAAAAGTTAAAGCTACAAATCCAACTTATTAAACCAATACGAACAGTAATATATCTATATTTGAGATCGAAAATTGCCAATATCAGAATGCTCCTGTCATAGAAACGGAGTTCTCTTTTCATCTCATGTGATGTAATCATCTTCATTCTTGACAGATGAATATCAATTTGAACACTTAGTTAAACTACTACACTGGATCCACCTTTTTACTAATATTAAACAATGGACAAAATTCAAGTATGAGTGTTACCCAGTCATAGTTTTTAGAAAGAAACTCAGCAACTGTTGACTTGTGTCGTGTCAAGAGTTCCTGCAACATGTGTAATTATATATTATATAATTTATTAATAAACAATAAAAACAAGGTTGAAATGACAATAATACCCTCACATGCAAAGCATGTGAGGTGATTTAACCAAGAATATTAACAGAGTTTGTGTTAAAGGTTGAACTTGTAGCAAAACATGAACGTAAAGGTTGGTTTTGGCGGATTTCATAGTGAAAGGTATAAAGTGCAGTTTTGGGTATACATAAAGGTTGTTTTCTGCAATTTTGTCTAAAAAAAGAGGGAAAATGTGTGATTGGTTTAGAATGAATAGACCTCACCACATACCCATCACTCTCCCCCTTTCCCTCCCTCTCACCGAATCGGTGAACCTTTACCGATATTCCCCACCAATTCGGTAAACATTCAAGCGGAAAAAGGTTGGCGGTGATTGAGATGCGGTGCCGAGTGGGTTTACCGCCCCCACTCCGGACACCCTAAATACTATTGAACTAATCATTGAATTTAAACGAAGATGGCAATGTCAAATTCTCATTATCACAATGGTTGTTTAAGTGTTTTCATAAATTAACTAGAATATTTATATGTTATTCATATAAACAAAAGAAAGAAGTATTATTTTTTTATAAATAAATTACTTTATTATATAAAATATAGGAAAATTGGTTTTTAATAAACCAACCTTTGCCCCATTGGTAAATAATAATCCTACCTACAGAATTGGTAATTAATAATCCTACGTTTCAATATGTTGGTACTCAATGGACCTGCGTTAGTTTTTTTTTAACTGAAGTTAGTTTGTAAGTTTTATTTATTACACAAACAGTCCCTGTAGTTATAATTTACTAGTTTTAAGTTTTATTTATTACACAAACAGTCCCTTTAGTTATAAAAAAAATCATAAAAATAAAAAAAATCTAAAAAATTCAAAAAAATCATAAAAATTCTAAAAAAATTAAAAAAATTCTAAAAAAATCAAAAAAATCATAAAAAATCATAAAAATTCAAAAAAATCAAAAAAACTCTAAAAAATCATAAAAATTCTAAAAAACATAAAAATCCTAAAAAACTCTAAAAAATCATAAAAATCCTAAAAAAATCAAAAAAATTCTAAAAAATTCTAAAAAATCAAAAAAACTCTAAAAAATAAAAAAAAATTCAAAAAAAGCAAACGTTTCGACGCTAACCGTTTCGACCCGAACCGTTTCGACGCGAACCGTTTCGAACCGTACCGTTTTTGACCCGGACCGTTTCGACCCGTACCGTTTCGACCCGTACCGTTTCGACGCGTACCGTTTCGACGCGTACCGTTTCGACCCGAACCGTTTTCGACCCGGACCGTTTCGACCCAGACCGTTTTCGACCCGGACCGTTTCGAAAACGGTGGTGGTGGCGGTGCTGTGGTGGTGGTGGTGGTGGCGGTGCGGTGGTGGTGGTGGTGGTGGTGGTGGCGTTGCTGTGGTGGTGGTGGTGGTGGCGGTGCTGTGGTGGCGGTGCTGTGGTGGTGGCGGTGCGGTGGTGGTGGTGGTGGCGGTGCGGTGGTGGTGGTGGTGGTGGTGGCGGTGCTGTGGTGGTGGTGGTGGCGGTGCTGTGGTGGCGGTGCTGTGGTGGCGGTGGTGGTGGTGGCGGCGGTGCTTTGGTGGTGGTGGTGGTGCAAACCTCAGGGACCATTTTGGCTATTAACTTATACTTAAAACTAGTAAATTATAACTACAGGGACTGTTTGTGTAATAAATAAAACTTAAAAACTAACTTCAGTTAAAAAAAACTAACGGACGTCCATTGAGTACCAACATATTGAAACGTAGGATTATTAATTACCAATTCTGTAGGTAGGATTATTATTTACCAATGGGGCAAAGGTTGGTTTATTAAAAACCAATTTTCCTAAAATATATAAACTTAATGTGTTTACTAAATGAGTAAATAGGTACTCTTGTGTTGTGGAGATATCATCTGTCTAAATGATATGGACAAATTATATGTTATTAAATGTAATGCTAAAATGTTTAATGTTTACCAAAACCAAATCAATTTTTAACAAAGTAGTATGTTTTTATTGGCTATGACAAGTATTATTTACTATTTAATCACCATATGAAAAGTTTTGACGACAACTAAATAATATCCTATCTATATTAATTCATTTAAAGTTGTACACATATGTGATATCTATCTATCTAGCTATTCAAAGTAATAAAGTTACCTTCACGCTTTGATAAAAATATCAATTTGATGATATCTTCATTAAAGGCAATTTGATTCTTAAAGACAATTAAACTACCACAAATATATCTACCACATTAACATCGAATAAATATTACGTATATAGGTTCCAACAATCTTCACTATGCAAATTCCAATATGAAATGATTAAGATATGGATTTTAGGTTGTGAACTCAGATAAAATATTTGAAGTATGATATTATGATACATTTCACGAATGCTTTGCATGTTAAAACTATTTCAAAAATGTTATTAACACATGGTTTATAAAAAATACAGTTATACAAATACGGTTTACAAAGTTCGACATCTGGTGTACTAGTTTATAATCTTGCTAGTTTACATGTTTACAAATTTTTTAGTGAACAGGCATACAAGTATGGAGATCAAAATTTTTGCCTAAAATTAACACTATATTTTCTTTTTTCAGAGAGGGGGTGTGTGGTGGTTGCCCCAACTCTTAGTATGGGTACGCATTGGCTATACATGCTTACAAAGTTTACAAACTCATACGTTTATATGCTTACAAGTTACAAATTTATGGTTTATGTTCATGTTATAATCACACCATGTTACCCAGGTCATTTCCTTTTTGTCGAGACAACCACATACCTATTGTTGCGGTATGAAATAACGTGGCACTATCTATAACGGTGACCAGAGTTCACATCATCTAACTTATAAGCTCGACTCAAGGAGCAACATATATGGCATAGTACAAACATAGAAGTATATAGATCAATCATAGAATAAACTTATAAAGTATATAAACATGTACTATGGGGAATTGAGTGGTTAGTGTTATTTGCTCACACGTCTATTCTCACATAGACATATATGCTAGCTACCCTACGTTACCCATGTTATAATTGAGCCATATGGACTACAAGTACAACATGATGACCCGTTACGTATATATCTTATGTCTATTGATTTTATTTTACATCCGAAATCCCTTTTCTAGTTTATTAACATAGAGCAGAATTTGCTCGGGTGTACTTGTGGTTTGTACGTTATTGAGAAAGATACAAAAGAAAGATTAGCATTATTTGTGGAATGGTGTGTAATTTATGATTTCTATATAGGATTTTTGTGATACTTATGATACCATCTTTTTCACAAATGACGATACATAAAATAATTTTAGTGGTGGGTTTAATGGGTAATATTTATACACTATTAATTTGTAACATTAGTATGCTTCCTATTGTTATACTTTCAGCTTTGTGAGTAATATGTGCTTTAGGTTGTTGTTAATTTGTAACGTTAGTATGCTTCCTATTGTTGTACTTTAAGCTTTGTGAGTATTATGTGCTTTAGGTGGTTGTTAATTTGTAGAGTTAAATGTTTGGTTGGTTACTGTGGTTTGCAAAAATTTCATATTTGGTCCTAGTATATATTAATTTGCAACATATCTATGGATTATAGTTTTGTAACATAATGCTTAGTGGGTTGCACCACTAAAGACAAATTCATATCTATGCATTATGGTTTGTAACATAATGCTTAATGGGTTGTACCACTAAGACAAATTTGTATTTTATTTAAAAACTATAAATAATTTTGTGAGTTAACAAGGCGCAACGTGCGTGTGTGGTTAAACGTTTTTACGTCGTCTATTTTTTTCCGTTTCACAGGTTCATCGTAACGCTCGGGTCCTAGATTGACTTATTTATTTCTTACATGGGTTACTAAACATGCATGCACAAGCTAATGTGTTAGCAGGGATAGCATGGACTACGGCTCAACCCGTCTTCGTAGTGTAACAATACCCCTCAACTCCGTCTTCATTATACAAAGGATACCTCTGATCCAAAAAAAAAATTAGGATACCCTTAAATTTTTGGGCTAGTTCTGCCACTATGCATGCAAAATAAATGGTTATTTCTAAATAAATGGTAGAGCACCTTCATATGACATCAATAAATGGTTATTTCTAAATAAATGGTAGAGCACCTTCATATGACATCATGCAATACAATGGCGGAGATTGACCAAAAGCTCCGAGAGGGCGGAAAGTCATGAGTTCCAATTTATATATTGTATAAATATTTAGGCAAAATAATTGGGGGATAATCCTATATAATTTTGAAATTTTCGAATGAAAAATAAGAAAATTTACACTTTTAACCAAAACATTCGGAGGGCTGGTGCACCCCAACTTTGCACTAACCTCCGCCCTTGCATGCAAACACATCTAAATGGTATTGCCGATGAGGCATCCTGATCAATCAATTGGGTTGGCCCACTATTAATGGATCAGCTGCATGGGCTAGCTAGGGCCCGTCTGCATGGGTTGCACATGTTTGGCCCGTACACTATTTTAGTGTTTGTATTGTCTAGCTCTTTGCTAGCTCATATTTACATAATACAATTACTAACCTCCTAATCTTTGTTGAAATAAGAGATGATTTGACTTAATTATTTCATAGGAGTTTGAGTAGGATTGAGCTCCTGTAATGTTCAATTTCAACAAGATTGTTCCTGTTAAAGATCGAGTTTGTGATCGACATGGAGAAATAGATAAGATGAAGGACTCGCAATTAAAACTTTGGTTTTCTAACAGCAAGTTGTTGCCCTTAAAGAGTTTATAATCGATCCTTAAATCTCATGTCATGTTAGGTAGAAGACCTTAGTGGATCCATAAGCCAGATTTAGTAACTCTATGATTTACATATCACTAGTAAGATCTTCTAATTGTCTGTCACAACACTCCATATAAAATTAAATTTGATCAACTTTATTTTTAATGGTTCTAACTCATAGCTTAGTAGTCTTTCTCTTTACACATATCAACAGCACATATTCGCACCACAACAACAATGGTTGTACATACATAGTTACACACTGACCAACACATGGATATAGATGTAAACGAACCAAATTGCTCATAGCTACTTGAAATTGGCTAGTTAAAAGCTCAAATCAAGCCGAGCTTAAAACAACTCATCTGAACTTGAGCCTAATTTTGTTTAATAAACGAGCATGAACCCTAGTTTCGCTTGTCGAGCTCGAGCTAGCTCACAGACTTATTATTTATATAATTTTAATTTAATATATTAAATATCATTTTTAAAAGAATAATTATTATATAATATATTATGACAAACATAACCAAATAACATACATTGTATTACCGATTAAAATTATTTTAATATTACAATATATATGAAAATAGTTATAAATGTATATAGATTAATTAATAAATAAAATAAGCCGGGCTCGATCATTAGAAATATAGCTCGAAACAAGCCAACCTCAAGTTCTCACTCTCGTAATTTAAACACCCCTGGTTTTGGAATCCTGTGAGCTAACTCAAGAGACCTGCCATGTTCGTTTCTTTACACCCTGTCTATACACTGCAACGGTTCAATGGCAGCCTCTGCAACTCGTACATTTTCACACTCGACAGCCATGGCCCCATTAGCTTCTCTCCAAGCTTAGAATTTGCTTCAGGGATGCTGCATTTGTTGTTGTTTTTATGTCAACTGGCCATGATTCATGATTTGATACTTTGCACATTAACATTAACAAGTGATTAGATGTGAATGAGAGATCATTTTAGAATATGAACATGTTCTTCTTCCACACCCAATTAATGAGATCAAAACAAAAAGGCCATATGTCTTGAATTCTTGAAACCATAAAGCAATAGTCATACAGTCAAAACTCAACATCCAGGATTCAAGATTCAGGATTCAGGATTCAGCCACTTTTCTTTAAAAATGTTTCCTTTTACAACTAAGAATCATGGGATTCTAGCTTATATCCTGGGTGACATAGTGTTGATCCAGTATACAATCAGACAAAAATGTACCAGAATCAGATTTACTTTAATCTTGCTTTTTTTTTTTCTTTCATGGGTTGGACTGCAATGTTTCTTCTTTGTCTGATAAAGAGACTTGTGTCTGTTCAGTATGTTTTCTGCAAGTATCATTCAAACACCCTAATTGTTTTCAAATTTTGATTGTTCCTGTTTATGTTTATAATTGTCTTCTTTTTACTGCAATGTCTGGTTCCTAAACTGTATATTTAACTAAACTGGCACAAAATCCAATGGATTCTAAACACCTGCTGTTAAATAAATATAGGAAGATAGCAAGGGTCCCTTTGATACAGCTGCATGACAAAGATTTTGGGTGGACCCAACCCAACCTAAACAATCTTTATTTTTTATTTAATAGATGCAAAATTAAATCCCTTTTTTTTTTGCAGTATCCCATCTATAAAGGTGACACACTCTTATTTCACAAGCTTAGAAACTACACACACCTTCTCCCTTTTGTGGCTTTGTCTCTCCAACCCAACAAGCTTAAAAACACACACACACACACTTAATCTTCTGAATTATATATTAAGTGAAGGGTTGAATACTTGAATTATCTTGATACTAGATTCTCAACATCAACATGTGTGTTAAAAGTTCATCTGAGGTGGAATTGGAAAGGATAAAAAGTTAAAAGAGGAAGTAGTTGAGATGAATGGTAGGGTAGTTTTCAGGGTGGTTTTCTTGGTGGGGTTTTGCTGGTTTTTGTTGTTTGCGACAACAATACAAGCGCGGCTTGCGGTTCCTTCCACTGCAAGTTTCGGGGGTTTCAAGTCACGAGGAAAAACGAGGCAAGATGGTTCGGTTCTCAATTATGTGAGCAAAAGACGAGTGCCAAATGGACCTGATCCTATCCACAACAGGTATTTAAACATGTTATGTCATTCTTGAATCTTATATGAAACCGAGTTTGCTATAACATTGTACAAGTTGAATAAAACGTAGTCAATTTTATCTTAATTATATCGTATAATACACTCATTACCGATATGTTTTCAGGAGAACAAGAGATACGAGACAACCTCCTGATCGAGCATAACCACGAGAAGGGTATTTGGTTTGACAAGTTGAGTACATGACATGTGTTTGATAACACATGATTGTTGTGTAAAATTTACATGAAGAAAGAAAGGTTGAAGAAGCTTTTTGAATTTAAAGATTCATGGTGATTAGGATGTTTGGTTTTACATGAATGAAATACTTATGTGTAATTAATTAATTATCAGTCATGAGGGTCCCTTTTCCATACATTTTTTGTAGGTGGTATGTAAAGATGCATTGTTATGGTCTTTGCTTTAGCTAAGGGTTTGGCTTTATTCCTCTTGTTAAGTGGGTTGGGTTCCCTAAAACAAATCTTTTAGAGAGATAACCAACTTAAAGTTATGGTCTTCATTCACTATGCTTTACATCAACATTATGCCCATAGATGTGGGTCTTTCTTAAAGCCATTTTTTTGGGAGCTCACGGGATTAGAGGCCGTGGGCAATCTCGTCTTTTGGCGTGACTGGACGTGCACACCTGTTTAAAATGTACGGGTGGGTTTCCAAAGTCTTTCCAAAAGACGAATACTAATTTATAAATAACTTAAATCCTGTTTTATTGCCGAAATGAAAAAAAAGTAGCTGACATGAATTTTTATTATTTTTCATAATAATTAATAAAAAGTTATATAAGAAAGAATACATCAATTGTACTCTCCATATGCTTATTTAATCTTTATGGTCTCTTTCCAATCTTATTTTTTTATCTTTTCATTATTATGTGGTTTTTAGAATCTGATTTTGAATGGTTCAAGAAACAGTATTCTCTATTTCTTAAAGTAAATAAGATTCAAAATTTAAAGGTACCTTTTGTTTCTTTAGGTTGCATGCATGAGCTGTACAAAATACAAAACAATCACCTTCATTTTCATTTCCTCCTCTCATGTGCTTCGTCACTTTTACTTTTTTGGATTAACATAAAGTAGCTCATGGTTCTACCTAAATGATCTTGGTCTCTTTGTGCTTAAAAATGATTGAAGCTCCAATACCTCAACTTTTTTATAAAAGACTGCAAAATGCCAAGTTATTTTCTAGCTTAGATGGAGAGCTAGGATAACTAATATGGGTGTAAATTTCTAATAAGATACGAATCTAAATTTAATTTGTAGGTTTGGTTGTCTAAAAGAATTCTGATTAGTTTATAGTTGAACCCGCGAACACCTTTACCTAATCTGGTTGTGCTAAGGTCGACCTAGTGAGTTCACGGGTTGGTCCGTTTAATCCATTGTTTTATATAAATTTAAAAAAAAAGTGTTGCATGTCATAACTTATATGTTTGGTATTTATGCTAAATGAACACCATGTTATATAATTTAAACACACACTTGTTTGTATTTGTGTTATAAAGTTGTTATTTTTAGAGTATTTATTAATAAATAAATAAAATAAAATAAATCTGGGTTAAACACAGCGTGCTCGTGTCAACCCGTAAATATGCTTGTCGTGATCGGGTTCATGTGTAAGATACGATTTTCAGATTCATCTTGTGTCCGGTTTGTGTAAAACTTGACCCATAAACGTAATGACTATGTTACAAAAGGCGAATTTAATTCCGAAAAAAAAAATAACAAAAGGTACATATATATGGTGACCTGCGAGTGACCACATGCTAGCTGAAGATAAGGTTAAGGAAATCAAGACCTTGCGATAGAGCAGTTTATTGTTTATGAAATTTCATTAAGATGGAAAGTAGAAAATCTTCTTTTCTGAAGTTTGTCTTTATTGACTTCTTTTGAGAGGCAAGGTGACCTTTATCATCAACTTTAGGACTCAAGCACTACCTAATATACCTTCAGAAGCATGCTGAAGCTGACCTTTATACCCAAAGCCTTACTAGTGGGTGATTGGGTGCTTCACTTTTTCTCAATATCTAGTTTTTTATATAAATCTCAACAGTTTAAAACTTAAACTGTTTAGCTAGTTTATTTACATAGTCTGTAACTTGTATGACAGACTTGGGACCTCAAGAAAACAGAAAACTTAGTAGTTGGTTATTATACAAGAAACGCGCCTTTTGACCAACTTTCGAGTCCTAATTATATGATGGCGGACATATTAGATATGTGGCTATACATTTACACTTAACAAATATCCAATGTATGACAACGGCCAGCAAAATATAGAGTACGTAGCTTAAATAAGCATACCTCGGTAAAACAATAAGATAGCACAAGGTTTGCGTGGCTGGGTTTGACCGTACGGTCAAATCTTCTTCACACATCTTCAACACCACAGGTTAAACGATATCGTCCGTATCCTTTAAGTCAAAAAGAAGTGGAAACTCATCGTAATGTTGTGAGACACCTGGTTCTTGAGCTATGTTGTTTAATGCTTTAGAAACCCGATACATTGACCATCTTGACTGGGGTTGAGAAGCCACACAATTACCAGCAATTCGAAGAACTTGAATAATTTCATCATCATGGCCTATGCCATACAGATTCTTATCAATGGCATCCGCAATTCGTCCTGATGTAGAAAGTCGGTTTACCCAGTTTACTAAATTACCCTTAAACCCTTCTTCAGCTGTGATTGGTTTAAGAGGATTCTGCCCAGTTGCCAGTTCCATGAGTACTACACCAAAACCATAAGTATCGCCTTTCGCAGAAGCAACATTGCCGCTTGAATACTCACCCGAACTGCCATTATAAAAACTAATCTCATTTGGTTCATCTGAAGAGGAAGTCAAGAGTCTAGCCAATCCAAAATCAACTATTCTTGCATCATAATCTTCATCTAGAAACATGACATCAGAGCTGACATGTTGAAGTAGTATCGCAGGGCGACAACCATGGTGAAGCCAAGCAAGACCTCTTGCTGCACTTACCGCAATCCTAAACCTAGTAGGCCAATCTAACAAGTTCCCGTTTTTATGTAAAACCGATGATAAAGTCCCATTGGACATGTACTTATACACCAATAGTTTCTCATCTTCTGCAATGCAATAACCCAACAAAGGAGTCAAATTAGGATGTCTAAGCTGACCTAATTTGTTCATCTCCACACGAAACTGCCTCTCATGAAGCTTACAAACATTAAGCCTCTTAATCGCAAGTGTAGAACCATCCGAAAGATCAGCTCTATATGTTGTTCCTGTTTGAGTCGATACTATAACATTCTCTCTACTAAAATTATTCGTTGCAATCATCAAATCAACCAGCCTAACCTTAACAAGAGGCTTCTGAAACAAAGAAACCTGAACAAGCTTATAAGCCCTCACCTTATCAGCCCAACTGTTACTCTCATCATCTCCACCAACACCACTTCTCTTCCTATTAGCATAGCACCACCACCACATCCCAAACCCTAACAATAACGAACCAACCGCCCCAACCACACCGGCCGCTACAATAATCGTCAAACTCTTCTTACTCAAACCACCACACTTTCCAACCGGCTTACCACAAAGTCCACTATTTCCATCAAAATCCGACGAATCAAACTTCGACAAACTCGATGGAATCGAGCCAGATAAATCATTATCCGCAACTGAAAACCTACTTAACCTGCCTAAATTCGATATCTCAACCGGTATACCACCAGTCAACTTATTTCCAGACAACACAACAGTATTCAAAAACGAACAATTACCTAAACTAGTCGGAATTTCACCAGTAAAACCGTTATTCGACAAATCTAACCTAACTAAATAAGGCAACCAGCTACAAATTCCACTAGGAATAGATCCAGAGAGGTTATTACCTGACAGATCTAGGTTCTGTAAGCTCTCACAAAACTGAAAATCCGACGGAATCGATCCGGCGAGTCCGAAATCACGTAAAGTGAGGGAGATTAAGCGGTTTTCCTGATCGTTCCAGCAGGTGACGCCGGAGAAGCTGCAGATGAATCCTCTGGTGCTGTTGGAGAAGTTCCAGGTGGAGAGCTCGGATTGAGGATCGTCAAGTGATCGCTGAACGCCTCGGAGACACTTGACGTCGTCCTCTGCGGTGATTGACGGTGGATTGATGCATAGTAAGAGGAGAAGTGTGGTTGTGAAGACGGTGGAAGTGGTTTTCATGGAGTGGAGCTAGGGTTTGGTGATCGGATTTGCAGGAATTGGGTGACGGTTATGGCGGATAAGTATTGACTTTGAAGTCGTTTGATTGGCGGGTTTTAAGTTTTTATTTGTTTAATTAATAACGTTTTAACCGGGAGACAAATGCAACCGTATGTCATCGACACCGTGCTCGGAAAGGGGGCCTACAAACTGCGCACCATCGACAACAAAGAGGTTCCTCGCACATGGAACGTTCAACAGCTGAGAAGGTGCTACTTATGAATGAAGTTCTTGTAATTGCAATGGCCAAGTTGCCAACACATCTATAATACAAGAAGTGTTTGGCTACCTTTTTATTATGCAAATTTCTTTGTCAGAACTGCATGTATCACTTTGGGCATACACGAAAACATCAACGGCTCGACCATTAGGAAACGTTGTAGACCTCCAAGGCCTGTCACAAACAAGTGCACAGCCGGGTCACACACACAACTAAAGCCTAACAAACGCCAATCAAATACTTCGTGCCCACATAAACACGAAAACGTCGAACACAGGACAAACAAACATTGTAAACACCCCCAAGGCTGAGAACAGCCGGGTACACACAATAACCTGTCACTCGATCACTTCGTATTCACGACCCACCTGCGCACAAATACGACAGAATAAAACGTTGTAATAAACACAACACAACCTGTCAGCGCCATTATTCATTCGTGATACCTGAATCAAAGTAATCACACATGCACATATTATGACGATAACAAATTCGCATAAAAACAGACAACTGTCAGCATAACATACGTCAACACACAGCCATATATCCACAAACATAATAAGGAAGTTAAAATTGTTTATCGAATTGTCAAATACAAGACCACCCAAGGTCATACGCGGCGCGCAGGCCGGAAGTCTTCATTCAGGATGACTGGGCCCAACACCCCCAGTCGCACCACCTACATCACCACCACCCGCAGCACCACCTACATCACCGCCACCTTCCGCAACCTGCTCAACCCTCACATCTCCTTTTTTTCGCACCGTCAGGAGTGTCATGAGGAGGAGACAACCCAAACACCCTCGACGGCGGGGATTCTGGAGGAGTAATCTTGGATATGTCAACCTTGTGCCCACTCTTGGCTGTTTTGGTACCTGCCCCAAAACGAGCAGAGCATATTCAAAGAAAAGGACCAACAAATGAAAACGTAAGAGACGCTGGGAAAAAATAAAGCGAATACCAGAAGCTTCAAAGATTTTCTGCAGCAAATCACTTGGCTTTTCAGCAAAAATACCCATATCAATATCCGATTCAGAAGGGGCGGGAGGATTCTCTTTCTGAAGTTTAATCTTCTTCGCGGCAAGCGCAGCAGCAGCCTGCTCGTCAAGCTTTCGTTTCCTATCATCAAACATCTTCTTCTGCATAATCTCAGTTAAAGTCGCGCGGTCATCAGGGTCCGACTCAGGGTGTTTCTCTCCAACCCCTAAACCAGGTAACGTGTCAGAAACGACAACATAATCAAGGATACGAGCAGTGTGAAGTCGCTTACGAGGAGACTTAGAGGAAGTTCCTTCAGACTTTTTCCCTTTCCCCTCAGCCTTGTCAGCTTTCGCCTTCCTTCTCGTCTCCAATGGATTAACAGTCTCAACCGGAATCTCCACATCTTCCTCCACAGGCTCGTTCACCGGCTCTTGCACAGCCCCTTGCACCGGACCTGCACGCGCGGAAGGGGACGTTAGGCCTTCCAACGATCTGCCAGAACCATCACTCGAGAGAACGATAACTTCCTCTCGAACGGAATCAAATGAATCACCCTCATTTTCAATCTCCTCACCTAACACAGTGTTCACATAAGCAGTGAAACTCCCATCACTCGGATGCAGAAACCGATGGCGGATCTGGTCCAACCAAGGTCCTTTATCAGTCTTTGGTATTGCTTCAACCATTGCACCCGGAGCATCGGGATCCAAAACATTCATCAATGTGTACCCTACTGCAAAAAAGGAGGAAGTAAAGCACAATACAAAAATAATACAACCAAAGGAAAAACAAAAGGGGGATATGGAACAAACGTACACTTGCCACCATGACCGTAAACCGGGACACCCAGCGGATTTTTAGGAACCCACTTCATACTCATCCCGGCACCAACCAACGCCATCTCCTCAAGCTGAACTATCGGAGTAGCCTTCCGGGTCAACTTCTTATACCAGTCCTGATTAGCAAAGTCTGCAACCACATCAACCTTCGGGATACCCTCACCCACAGGTCTGTAATGCATATCCACAGGAACAACCCCCCGGCGAATAAAGAAAAACTTCTGTTTCCAGTCATGTATACCCTTTAACGGCACAGAACAAACCGGCGACACGCCGGTACGAGCACTAAAGGAGTAAAAACCATTTGTATACGTAACGGTGTAGAAGACGTTGAACATCTCAAACGTCGGATCTAACCGGTTGGCCATACAAACGAACTCAAAATGAGTGATACGGGGGAGCCCGATGGCATTGATTTGAGATATATGGAGATCGTAACCCCTCAAAACGTCAGCAGTAAATCGAGTCATCGGAAGCCTAAAATTACCCTCCCGGAAAAAAGCAGCGTACAAAGTCATGTACCCGGGAGGAGCGTCCATGGCGGTGGAACCAGCAATAGGATATTGAGCACCCCAATCAGGTAGAAAACCCATCTCCCTTACTAGGTTCTGAAATTCCTCTTCTTTCCAACCAATAACCGCCTGATCTGGGCCGGGAGGAGTTCTACCCTTGTTCCTCTTTTTCTTCGAAGAAGGATTTGAAGTAGACATCGCGAAAAACGGAAGGAGAAAACAGATGAACTCAACAAGTAGAAAGAGGAAGATAAGGGAAGAAGAGAGAAAACCTGGAATTCAAAATTTGAATTGGGGGAAAGTGTTGAAGAAAGAGAAACCACTATCTATTTATACCCATCGCATTTAATGCGATGGGTAGTGGAGGAGTCAGGTTTTGAAAAAGCAACCAACAGAAGAGAGACACGTAAGAAGAGAGAGAAGGCGGCACCTCTTTTTCCGGAAGCAGGTGAACAGACATCTGACATGTCGCCGAAAAAGCAACTGATGTGACTGAAAAGACGCCTGTTCGCCTGACATCAGACAGTCACGTCAGTCACTCCTCCCCAAGACAACAAAGCTTCTTCCTGAAGACAACACTCATAGAGCGCCAAAACCCATGCGCCATGCGTCATGCGTCCATCTGACTCACTTCCGCAAGGAGTCAAAACCCATGCGACATGCGTCATGCGTCCATTTGGCTCACTTCCGCAAGGAGTCAAAACCCATGCGACATGCGCCATGCGTCCATTTGGCTCAATTCCGCAAGAAGTCAAAACCCATGCGACATGCGCCATGCGTCCATTTGGCTCACTTCCGCAAGGAGTCAAAACCCATGCGCCATGCGTCCATTCGGCTCAATTCCGCAAGAAGTCAAAAACCATGCGTCATGCGCCATGCGTCCATTGGGCTCACTTCCGCAAGGAGTCAAAACCCATGCGCCATGCGCCATGCGTCCATTTGGCTCAATTCCGCAAGAAGTCAAAAACCATGCGTCATGCGCCATGCGTCCATTTGATTCACTTCCGCAAGGAGTCAAAACTCATGCGCCATGCGCTATGCGCCCATTCGACTCACTTCCGCAATGAGTCAAAACCCATGCGCAGGACTCCATGTGTCGTGCGTTAATCAAGGGCAAATCTGCGAGAAAAACCATAAAAAACCCCACATCATAACAAACACTACCTTCATAAGTCCAGAATCCCTCCTAGACGATCAACTCACCTAGAAGGCACACTGGACTGGGGGGGACTTGAAGAGGTATGGTCCCAAACCCTTGCCAACATGGCAAGGACCATACCACTTTCCCCATCCTACATGGCGTTGACATCAGCCGTATCATCCAGAAGCTTCTAGAAGCTTCTGGAAAATATCCAGGAGACACCAAAGATGCTCTATACGACACAAAGGACAACCCGTGTCACCAGCCATCAAGCGCCAAGTGGACCTACAACAGGTCAGGGAGCAGCCAGACAACATCAGTACGATGTTTCCACATTCGACAAATGCAGGCGCGCCACGTGTACCACTACACTGACCACAGCAGAGGAGACCAAGGGGATATTCCCCTTGGTCGGACAACTGGCGCGCGTCTACAGCTGGCATCGCTGCTCCTCCCTCTCTCACCATCCGGCTATAAATAGAACCCTCCATCATTCAGGTAAAGGGATCTTGCTCCCACTATTCTCACGCTTAACACACACTCTTATTTCCTCCTCGGAACAGTACTTATTCTCACGCCGGAGCCTGGTTAAGAGGGAAACCCCCATATTCCCCTCTTAACGAGACTGACGGTTTGCTGTTTTGCAGGAAACGGACCATCTTACGAGTAGGAAGAGAGATTGAACCCACAAGAGAACAACCCCACAGATTAACCATAGTGTTATTCTGTGTTTCATCACTGTTCAACGCGATGAAGCTTCTCTGTATGATATAGAAAAACGGACCCAAGTCAAAACCCGATAATATTAAAATCGAGTAAACTGTCATTTTGGTCCTCATGTTTGATCATTTTGTCTCCTAATACAAAACTCAAACCTTTTGAATCTGAGTCCTGTGGTTTCAATTTTGTTGTTATTTTGGTCTAAAAGTGAAATAAGTTCATATTTGTGTAATAAAATCCTTGTACTTTGTCCTTTTCCTCAGGGACAAAATAGTCATTATAATTAAAAACATATGTTAATTAAAAACTAATAAAATAAAATATATATATATAAACCCAAAACACACACTCTCTCTCTAAAGCCTAAAGTCTCTGTTTCCCTCTCTATCTCCCCAAATTCTGTAACATAATTCTGAAGAACAAGAAGATGATGCAGGGGGGTGGATATGGCTAGGCGGTGATGTAAGGGCGGTTGTGGGTGGTCAATGGTGTAGGGTTGATTGTGGGCGGTCGGTTGAAGGAGGGTTAGTAGTGGTGGTGTTTTTGATGATGGTGGTGGTAGTTGTGGTAGCAGGTGGTTGATGATGGAAGAAGATAGAGCAGACACATATCATCATCTTCCCCAAATACAAATACAAACCCTAATCTTCATCACCTCCTCTTCCTCTTCATCACTGATGTTCGAACCGGTCGTAGTTTCCTCCGGCCAGACGTCCGAACGGAGATCCGTTGAGGTATGTCGAAAATTCAATTTTATTCCGGTTATTGACGAATCTAAACCTGATTTTTCGACTGTTATACCTAATTTAGCGCTCAAAAAGGCGATTCGTAACTGGTGCGATGCACCGGATTATAGCTCTGTTAGCGATTCTGTTACGAAATTGATGTTGAAATTGAGTGAGTGTGACGGTGATGTTAAGTTTAGGGTTTCAGAAAGAGAAGATGGTGTTTTATTAGACCATTAGATGAATCTTCTTTGTATTCGTCGTCAGAAATCGATGAGTTAGAAAACATACCTTCTGGAACGTTCTATGTACGGAGACCTAACATAACCGGTGAAACTGACACGTCATCAGCGATGATGGCGAAATGTAAGAAGAATAGTTCAACCGGATCCGGATGTAAGCGGTTGCGGGGACGGTATTTGCTCCGGCGGAGTAACAGCGAAAGTAAGGAGCCGATGGTGCTGTTAAGTTCTGAACAGAGACGAAGCTCCAGTGAGGTTTCGAAGCAGAAACAGAGCTCCGGTGAAGTTTTGAATGTTGCAGGGCGGTGGAAGGCGGGAACGCTGGTTCATGAGCAGTTTGGGTTTGGAGAAGATGATGTGTTATAATAAAATTATAATGACCATTTTCCCCTTAGGAAAATGACAAAATACCAGGATTTTATTAGACAAATACGAGTTGATTTCACTTTTGGACCAAAATGGCAATAAAACTAAAACCATATGGACCCAGATTCAAAAGGTTTGAGTTTTGAACTAAAGTGGTAAAAGTGACCAAACCTCAGAGACCAAAATGGCACTTTACTCTACTAAAATCTATACTCTTTCTTTTATTCAATTTAATTACATTTCACAATATTTTTTCACACAGTCTCTATATAAACCATTTTCATATTTCACCACACTTCTTAATCTCCTTTCTTTCACAGACACTAAACAATCTCCTTTCATTCAAATGTTGGAATGGACGAACAAGAAGAAATCACATTGGCAAGGGTTTGGCTTAGTCTCACCAAGAACAAGGTTCGAGGCTCGTATGAGATGTGACTTTAAATCTTTGAAGTATTTCATAAAAAAATGGGTAACAAAACATGCAAGGTATACGCAGTGTTGCAGAAATCGGCTAATCGGCGCCTAGGCGCTAGGCGGTCACTTACTGCCTAATTTTGAGCTAGTCGGTCAATTAATCGGCCATGGTCAAAGTCGGTCAAAGTCGGTACCTAGGCGGTCAAAATTGGTCAAAATCGGTCAAAATCGAACCATACTATCTGAAACTTGAAGTATTTATGTGAATTTTGAAGTATTATTTTTATATTATTGGGTATATATATATAATTTTGAAAAAATACATATAAAAATCTCATTCCGATTAATCCCTAGGAGGTACCTCACCGCCCGACTAGCGCCTTCTACAACATTGGGTATACGAGATCAAATCGAGGTGGCACATAATCTAAATTCAAGGTGCCAAGTTTGACACACTACTCAAAGAGCTGATGAACAACGAACAAATGCCAAACGAGAAGGGTGTGATTCAGATGGCCCTTCGTGAGTATAAACGGTTATATGAGCCTAAAGAATTTAATTCCTACCTTGATACTTGGAAGATTGTGAGAACTCATCCCTGATAGATAGAATTTATTTAAGTTTAATTTTGTGTGTTTTATTAAATTTAAGTTATGTAATTATATAGATTTGTAATATTTTTATAATTATGTTTTCTTTTCTTTCTTTCTTTTTTTTTTTTTTTTTTTTTGCATATATGTTATGTATTTTTTTAGAGTAAATTACAAGTTTTGTCCTTTATGTTTACGTCAAATTGCAGGCGCTGTCCTTTTGTCCAAAAGTTTACAGGCGGTGTCCTTAACCTTCCAAAATCTTGCACCTTTTGTCCTTTAGACCAAACCTGGTTAGAAAACTCAGTTAATTCTTGTCATGTTCATTGCACATGAGGGTACAATGGTCTTTTACCCTTTTGCCTATTCTTTATTCTTTATCATCCTTTTTTTTGCGCATATCTTGAGCAAGATTGATGCTCAACTGGCTAGCCAAAGATGAACCCGGAACATGTTAACCAAGATGAGAGTAATCAACATTCATGTTACTCTCAGCAGTCCAAACACTCTTCAAAAGCTCATCAAGATTCATACTACTCAAAGGCTTTCCAAGATTCCCTAATTGGTGTTGTACCTCATCAAAAGTTAGGTCATATGATGAACTCTGTCTCCCCAACCCACCATTTGATCCAATTACCTCACCCAACTATCCACTAAACAATTAGCTGAAGCAAAAAACTGATCAGAATTCAAAACCCCTTTGTTAATATCAAGAAAATAAC
The DNA here is from genome assembly GCA_030545235.1 of Helianthus tuberosus. NCBI lineage: Eukaryota > Viridiplantae > Streptophyta > Magnoliopsida > Asterales > Asteraceae > Helianthus > Helianthus tuberosus. The sequence goes on from JARYGA010027415.1 coordinate 62,450, forward strand.
TGTTCAATCCATCACAAAATCAAGAACTCACCAGAAACACAAAACCCTTATGCAGAATCTCCAAGATTGTTGCTTTAATCAAGACAAACAAACCCATTTGAACCCCAGTGTGGATTTAAGAATTGGGTTAATCCAACATAAACAAAGCATATGACCACATTCTAGATTCTCGTACGCTCAAAGAACAAAAAATGGTGGATTTGATTATAATATTATTATAAAAGTGTGATTTTTATTATTTTCTCAGTAACCCCACCAAGAATTGGGGGAGACGAAATTTGATGGCAGGTTGATATAAATTATTAAAAGAAATTAAGAATGGAAAGGAGGCAAACGAGAATGATAAAGAATAAAGGACATGGAAAAGGGATGAGAGGGAAAAAGACCATTGTACCCTTATGTGCATTGCACATGACAAAAATTAACTGAGATTTCTAACCAGGCTTGGCCTAAAGGACAAAACGTGCAAGATTTTGAAAGGTTAAGGACATCGCCTGTAAATTTTTGGCCAAAAGGACAGCGCCTGCAATTTGATGTAAACATAAAGGACAAAACTTGTAATTTACTCTTTTTTTTAAATATAATGAAAAGTTGAATTTTTAAAAAATTTAATGAATCGGAGGGAAAATATTAAAAAGAAGAGGGGATAACGAAGAGTAGTGAACCACACCCCATGTTTAGTGGAAGATAGATATGCTGACGTGACACTGAGGTGGAGTAGGATTATAATGGTATCAAAATAATAGCTCCAATCACCCTTTTCCATGCTTTGTATGTGACTTCATGAAATAATTAGGATTTTGTTTGAAAGGCAACACTTCATTGAAACAAACCTACTAGTAAGACGCTAGAGGTGCAGCAAAACTACAAAGAAACAAAAAAACATACAAGTGAGTTTCTAGATCCCTCTTACTTTACTCTTTTGGGGCGATGAGCATACTCACGATGTTTAAAAGTAAAGTGATAACCATTTTCCTTAAAATGTGATAGACTGAGAAATGGTTTTGTTAAAGCAAATTATTGCTTTTAAGTGAGTTAAAGTAACAGAGTATGCATGTTACACGAGATGGGCGATTACCACATGGGCTGTTATGATGGGCGGTTACCTCCAGGGTCATTGAGATGGGTGGTTATCTCCCGGGCCATTATGACAGTGGCCGTGCATTTGTTACTTTCCGATTGTTGTACAACTACGAGTAGTTTAGAATACATGCAAGAGCATAGTTCATTGTAATGTGTGATGTCTATCATAGACTGTGATGATGATGACTTATTGTAAATTTATGTGATGTGTTTTTAATGGCTTAACGTGTTTAATTCCTATTTAAGTTTGTAGTTACCTGATTTAAACTATAACTTACTCAATATAACTGACTTTTAGTATGCGCATCAAGTTGAATACAAGTGATGTATGGCAAAATACATCCTTTATTCGTGTCAGTTTGTATAGTTTTTCGCTACATTTAGTTTTGTTTTTCGTTAGAATGTGCATACTATTGATCAAATCAAGTTTTGCAGGTCTTGGTGCTTAAATTTGCTGAAAACCGAATAAAACGAGCAAAAATATTGAAACACCAAGTTCGGGAACGCGTTGGAAAGGTCGAGGAGCTGAAACGAAGTTAAAAGCTGGAAAATCAGTCTCTGGCACCCCGTGACAAGTTTCTGGCACCCGGCGAGAAACTTAAAGTAGTAAAAGAATTTTGGAACAAGGTGGCGCCCCGCCACCCAGTCCCTGTTTTTCTCGCGCCCCGCCAGAGGACATAGCTGGCAGATTTTTACGAATTTAATAATGGGTTGTTATGGAAAGTCATATAAATTGATCTTTAACTTGGAAAAAACCCTAGTTACGAACTAGGAGCAACCATAGGCGATTGGAGAGCATTCTTGAGCGATTTCTGAAGATCTTGAAGCGTACGAATCAGTGGTACGAGTTCGGGACGAAGAATCGAAGATTTTCTCGGGTTTTCCATTCCCTTGTTTTGTCGATTTCTTTCTTGAAACTTGTTATCATGAATAGTTTGTTAGACATATTTGATTTGTTTTCGTTTATGAACATGCTTGGCTAAACTTTTAAGCCACCTAGACTTGATGAATGGATTGATATAGAGTTTTTACTGTTTTCGTTATTTGCATGAATGTTATGGATTAATTGTGTTTAGTAAAGAGTTTGTTTTATTGATTTGATGCACATGCGTACTTTAATTTGGTTTATTATTGTCATTTGCTTCGTATGGTTCTTAGTGACGGTCTATATCACAACATAGAGTCATACTAGGGTTTAACATTTTGGTGAGTGTCTATATCATGTAAGAAATCTTAGCTCTTTAGGGAGAATCGGCCGATAACCCCTAGAAGTAATTGTTAGAAATTTGCTAGATTTTAGTGTTCTGCTAGTCCTAATACCTGGAAAGTGAGGGGCTATTGATAGGTCTTACCCGAAGAATTTCTTTAGACGGTCCTTGGAAAAGGTCGTGAATTGGTTTCCCCGTATGTTTATTAGTCTATCTGTAAGACCCTTATTGTTATTTAACGGTTTTCGTATAGATAACGAAAAATAAACATGTAATTATGATTACATATACATTGAAAAATACGGGTTAATTAAAACTTTTACAATTTAAAATAATACAACATAATATAATTGAGTTCGTTGTTTAGAATAATGACGAAACAACGTGCGGAAGCTTCATTTTCATGTGTTCGGTTCTTGTACGTCGCTTGATCTTCATCCGGGTACTCTTGATATTCACCTATGATCAAAACCAACTTAAAGGTTAGTTTTGATAACTTAAATAATAGATTAAACAAGTTCTAAGCATCAAACAACAATTAAAATCAATTTTTTTCCAGCTTTTGTGACTCTCGCGGGCCGCGAGAGACTAGGCTGTATTTGTCGCGGGCTGTGACTCGCGCCACGTGTCGCGCCCGGAACAATGTGATCCCTCGCGTGGCGCGAGGGAGACCTTTTTCCAGCAGGTTATTTCTTTGTTGCTGCATTTTGCCCAGCTATGGTTTCAACCCATTTTTCGACTAAAAAGTTGCATAACTTTTGATCTAAATGTCCGTTTTGCGTGATTCTTTTTCCTACGCGACCGTAAATAAATCACGGACCCATTTATCATCTTTGTTCGCATCAAAATCCGACTTATAAGCTAAAGGATTATAAATCCTTTTTTATAATTAATCGACCCGTTTCGTGATTCATTATCCACACTTATTTCTCGTTTACTATGAAGTCATAAACGACTACTTTAACTCCTAATCTTTAACTTATACTTATTACTTAGTGAATTACGTGGCTGTTTTCCGAGTTATGCGCGTAATTCGTTTTGACCCGTTTAGAGCAACTTTTATGCGTTTAAGCATCAAACTCGCTCTTTTGTTTTTACACTTCGTATTCCTATTTTAAAATACCTACTTATATCCCACCACAACTATTTTTGTGGTGGATTTAACATAGAAACCAATTATCCTAAGTTTTACTCTTCGGTTAGTCATTTTCCGCTAATGACCCATTTTTAGGCATTTGACCCACGAAAGTTTATGCCTATAACTCTTATACGCATCTAAGGGCTACAAAATCACAATACAAGTTCCTAAACCACCTCTAAGGGTCGTTTACCCGGTTTACCCATCAAAGGCTTTTTGGTCAATTTTAGTCCCTCATTTTACGACGGAGGACTTTCACTAATTATTTGACCAAAATCGCATTTTTTAACTATAAACTTATTTATGCGTACCTGGCTCGGGTCAAGTATTGACCCATTTTAATACCATGCCTTAATAATTTGCGGATTTCATAGCAACGCAAATTCCATAAACCGTTTTACCCTGTGAGCATTAGACTCGACATGCACTCGTTAGTCGTTAATCGTCAAATGGTGTTAACATTACCATTTGACCCGTTTAGTCTAAACAACCAAACATTATGCACTTATAATTGAATGGTATTTATTTACCATTTCATTATTTAACCTATTTCGCCCCCTTTTTTTGCCATTAGTCATGGTATTTATTATTTTATTCGTTCCGACCCGTATCATTTAGTGTCGGAATCCCTATTTCGGATATAACCTTGGTCGTATTTATAACCTATAAAGTAAATAAATATCTTACAAAAGGGTGTAAGCTTTACTTACCTTGCATCCTTGTGAGCTTCATACTTGAACTTGTATCCATTTGACCCGTTCATTTCCAAGCTCCTACCTAGCTTGTCAGAGTCAAACTACCATATCATATCCACAAGATCATTAGATTAGTCAACCATTAACATGGTCATCACACCTTATGGATTCACACACACTTAATCATCAAAGTGTGTTATTTATTCAACAACTATTTTTATCCCATAGTTCTTTCCATTCACTAATTGTTTGACCCGTTAGTAAAATTACTTATTCAAACTAGTTAGAAAGTGATTTTAAACACTTTAAACATGTCACATAAAGTGTTATTTATTACTAACAATCAATACTTCATACATAAATCAATTATACGCAACCTTATGTCTTTTCTTCATTAATAATAACATTATTAATGTGCAGCAATTTTCTATACAGCTGCCGTAATTGACCCATTTTGACCTATTCAAATCCGAACTAGATTAACATGTTCAAATATGGACCGTAGAACACTCAAATACCTTCGCAAGCATATAAGGTACACCTTCTAAGGAATTTTCTATGATTTTATATGATTTTTATAAAATCAGCTCAACAACTATATTTTCATCTTCAAATAGCTTTCAAAGCTTCTGTACAGCTGTTTTCATCCACCTTTTTGACCCATTTAGCAACCCTATTTACTTTTTATGATTACAAACAGTAAAATTTTACTCTGTAAGCTTTCCGAAAAGGTATAGAATACCCAAATCGGATAAACGGTTGATTTTATATGATTTTTTTAAGATTAGTCAAAATCCGTATAAAAAGCTACGGAAATCATGTTTAGGGTCATTTCAAGTTCGACCCAAACCATCAAATTCAACCTATTTCTATGGCCTAAACTCTTATTAAACTCTTGGAAATGGTTAGAAACTTAGAACACAACGATTATAGGCTAAGAGATGTCAAAAACATCATCTATTTCATGAAATCATCATATGAACCCTAATTTTTACCATCTTCTCAACTTCATCTTCATCAATTTAAGTACTAGGGCTAAAAATCAACATATATTCAAGTTCTATTTGGTGATTCTAATCCATCATCATGTTTAATTTCATGAAAATCAAAGATTTGTCATACACCCACTACTCATGAAAGCATCAAATCAAGTTGTACAACATACCTTATGCTTGGCAAGCTTAAATGGTCTCAAAATCGAGATCATGCATTGATTCCATGATGAATCCTTCCTCAGTTTGATCTTTTCTTGGATGAACAAGGGTTTTCCCCTTTTTCTTTCTCCTGAACATCGACCAGAACACACACTAGTGTGTGTGCTCTTTTTAGTTTTTGCCCTTTTAATCTTCTTACTTTGATTTTTTCCAAGATTAGTCCCTTAAGTTTAGATTTGTCTAAACTCCCATATAACACTATTAACATTTGACCATTGTCATAACTAGGTTTAAATGTTCCTAGTCAAATTTCTTAAATTTGGGTGTTACACCCGATTCGATTTAAAATCCACTCATCCGAGCGTTTTATAAACTTTTACTTACTACTAAGTATTAGTTCACTTTAACTAGCGTTAGCTTTTATTATTAAAAATCCTAACGCTTATCTGGTCAATCTTTTACCACTGATGGTATTTACCTGTTCATCCTCGGTTAATTTGGTTTAATTACTAAACCCGTTTTCGGGGTGTTACACTATCAAGTCAAGTTTAATAATCCAAACTACCCTAGATCTATGATTGGAAAAGAGTAGGTCAACATTAGGGTACTTACACAATAATTAGACAACTGGAAAGACGTATAATAACCGGTAGGATTAACGGCCTAGGTAACGCCATAAGTTTCACCTCGAGAAGGGTTGAGGGGCTTAGTTGGTGTTTAATAGGTTTAGTATCATAAGATCCCGGGTTCCATAAATCGTGCAATTAACTTAATCGGTAATCTCTTAAAATCAATCCCGGATTCTAGTCTAGGTGGTCTCGTCTCTCATATAAGAATCGTCTTTGCTTTCTTTCGTATTTAGTCTAGCTCTTAGTTTAATTAATTAGTTTACATAGATTTCCTAGATTTTCCGTAACCCGGCCCCCCCCCCCCAAAAAAAAACAATTAAACAAGTTTTAGTCTCGTCTATCAGTGTCTGTTAGAGTCTAGTTTACGTGATACATAGAGTCTCGTGGTTCGATATCCGGACTTCCTAGGGTTATACTACATTGATCGGTACACTTGCCGATTGTGTTGTTTTAGGTCGAGTCTAGAATTAAAGCTTTTCGTGTCTAGCTTAGAGATTCTAATTTAGTTAATTTTTATAGTCTGTTTAGCACACATCAAGTTTTTGGCGCCGTTGCCGGGGACTCTTGGCAATCGCGTTTATTAGCTTTCATAGACTTGTTTGACATATACGTGCTATTTGTTTGTTTTGTTTTGTTTTGAGTCTTTGTCTTTTATTTCTGTTTTTATTTTTAGTTTGAGTCTTAGTGACTAGTGTTTCCTTTTCTCACATTCAGGTTTTTGCTTGTGTTGGATGCCACATCTACGCTCGCACGGACCGCCGAAGCCGCCAGTCACCGAGTCATCGTCTCGATTGGGCCAAGGCCCACAGGTTAGTTCTTCATCCTCTTCTCAATTTCCCAACTTCGATTCTACTCCATTACCCACCCCACCTCGAACCCCACTACCTTCACCAAACCATTCACCTAAAACCTCACCTAAGGTTTCCCCACCCGATAGCCTTACTTCTAGCACTTCTAGCATCCCTGAAAACTTAGAACACATGGCCAACGCTAGGCAAACCGTCCACCAGCAAGCCACTCAGAATTTCACCGGTCTTGCTTCACCTATCACCATTCCACCCATTGTTAGCGAGAACTCATGGCAGATTCCATCCTATGCTATGCAGGCCATTACCAATAGCATCCAATTCCATGGCTGCGAGGATGAGGATGCCCCGGCCCACATTAACCGTTTCTCCCGTATCCTGGCTACTTTTAGCCTTCACGGTGCCCCTAATGATGCTACCTACTTGCAACTTTTCCCATTTTCATTAGCCGGCCGTGCGGCTACCTGGTTGGACTCTCAGCCAACCGGTACATTTACCACATGGGCGGGCCTCCGTCAAGCTTTTCTAAACAAGTATTTTCCACCCGCGAGGGCCTCACGTCTTCGCGATCAAATCCACTCTTTCCGCATGGAGCCCGACGAGCCTTATTACCTTGCTTGGGAGCGTTTCCAAAACCTAACTGCTCGTTGCTCCCAACATGGTCTTTCCGATTGGGCTTTATGTGAGAAATTCTATAACAGTCTCACCCAAGAGACTCGCGATAGGTTTGATACTAATGCGGGGGGGGGGGCATATGATGGGTATACTTACTGTTGCTGAGTGTTTAGAGTTTTTTGAGGCATTTGCCCAGTCTCAATCTCAATCGTGAGCCGATCAGCAGTATCAAAGTGGTAATTCTAATACCACTACTAGTGCACCCGCCCGAGGGGTGAACCATGTCACCATGGATCCTAGTTTAGCCGTTGTTTTGGAAAAAATGTCTAGGGAACTTAAGGAGATTAAGGCTAAGGTAGACAAGTGTGAGTTTTTCCGAGGGGGTCACGATACGAGTGCGTGTCCGTTGCTAGTTGGTGAGGAGCAAGTTGATTTCGTAGGAGGAGGTTTCGGTAGAGGTCAACCTAGCGGGTTTGGAAATAATAATTTTGGTTCGGGTTGGCAAAATAATAATAATAATAATAATAATAGTAACTTTAATAATAATAACAATTTTCGCTCAAATGGACCCCCTGGTTTTCAAATAGTTCAAAACCCAAATAGGGGTCAAAGTTCACTTTTTGGTGGGGGTTCAAGTGGACAGTTCAACAAGGGGTTCAATGGGCAGGTAAAAGAAGGGGGGTCAGGTAGTCAGGTTCAACAAGGTCAAGGTCCAAGCTATGATCTAGGGGGTAGCCTAGAAAGAATGGAGGCTATGATGAGCCAACTAGTTGTTAGGGACCAAACTACCCAAAAGACACTTAGTGAACATAAGCTTATGCTTAAGAACCATCAAGCCTCTTTTCAAGACCTCCAAAGGGTCGTAGGTGATATGTCTAGGAAGCTAGAAGAGAGATTACCCGGTCAGTTTGCGGGTAACACCCGACAAAACCCTAATGCTCATGCAAAAGCTATTACCACTCATAGTGGTAAAACCTTAGGGAACCCTATAGTTGAGGAGAGAGTAGTTGATGAGGATCGAGATATTATTGATCAAGAGATCGAGATGGAGGCTCCCGGCAAAGTGCAAAAGAGGCTAGGCCCAGCAAGTACCGCATAGCCCGAGGAGTCTCAAAGTGAGAAGAACGTTGAGAAAAATCTCGTAGATGTTAGACCTTCACCCCTAGCCGACCCTTCACGAGTCCCGTTTCCCTCACGTCTTAGGAACCAAAAATATTCAAGGGAATACGGGCAATTTTTAGATATCTTCAAGCAATTGAAGATTAATCTTCCTTTTATCGAGGCACTCCAGTCGATGCCTAAGTATGCGAAATTTCTAAAAGATCTTCTTAGGAGCAAAGAGAAGTTAGGGGAGTTGTCTAATGTCCCGTTGAATGGAGGGTGTTCGGCCGTTGTATTAAATAAGCTTTCTGAAAAGCTTACCGATCCCAGTATTTTCACTATTCCTTGTCTATTCGGTAGCAATACCAACACTAGAGTTTTAGCCGACTTAGTAGCTAGCATCAATTTGATGCCCTTTTCTCTTTATGAGAAGCTAGACCTAGGAGAGCTTGCACCTACCCGAATGACATTATCCTTAGCCGATCGGTCCATTAAACACCCTAGGGGCATAGTTGAAAATTTGTTAGTTAAGGTAGACAAATTTGTGTTTCCCGCTGATTTCGTAATTCTAGATATGGAAGCGGATGAGAGAGTCCCCGTTATCCTTGGTCGTCCATTCTTACGTACTGCCAAAGCACTTATAGACATCCATGATGGTAAGACCACTCCTAGGGTCGGTGAGGAGAGAGTTACATTTGAGATAGAGCGTTCCATGAGCCACCCGAGTGGTTCGGATGACTATAGTGGTCCTTGTCATTCCGCCTACTTCTTGAATTCGTTCATCTCGTGTGTCGACCATTGCTTAGAGTATATTAGTGGAGCGGACCTAGTGGTAGGAGAGAAGGTAGAAAAGGAGTTAAAGAGGGTAGATGAAGTTGAAGAAGAGGGGATTCCTTTAATCCCCGACCCCCACCCTTAGAGCTTAAGGTACTTCCATCGCATCTAGAGTATGCGTTCTTAGGGGAGGGTTCCGAGCTACCCGTCATTATCTCGTTAAAGTTGGAGGAGAGTGAGAAGTTAAGGTTGTTGGAAGTATTGAGGGCCAATAAGGAGGCCATTGCATGGAGGTTGTCCGACATCAAAGGCATAAGCCCCTCCTATAGCACTCACCGGATACTCGTGGAGGATGATTATAAACCGGTGGTGCAACCCCAAAGGAGGCTTAACCCTAACATGCAGGATGTCGTGAAGAAGGAGGTTCTTAAACTCCTAGATGTCGGGATGATATATCCCATTTCCGATTCTCCATGTGTTAGTCCCACTCAGGTTGTCCCTAAGAAGGGAGGGATGACCGTTGTCATGAACGAAAAGAACGAGCTTATCCTTTCACGTACGGTCACGGGGTGGCGCGTGTGCATCGACTACCGAAAGTTGAATGATGCCACCCGAAAATACCATTTCTCATTGCCCTTCATCGATCAAATGTTGGAGCGTCTCGCCGGTCAACAATTCTATTGTTTTCTAGACGGCTTTTCCGGGTACTTCCAGATCCCCATAGCACCGGAGGATCAGGATAAGACCACGTTCATATGCCCCTATGGCACCTATACGTACCGAAGCATGCCATTTGGGTTGTGCAACGCTCCAGCTACTTTTCAGCGTTGCATGGTCGCCATATTTCAGGATATGATAGAGACTTCCATGGAGGTTTTCATGGATGATTTTTCAATGTATGGTAGCTCGTTTGATGATTGTTTGAAGAACCTAGTGAGGATATTGAAGCGGTGCGTGGAGACGAAACTTATGCTAAATTGGGAGAAGTGTCACTTCATGGTGACAGAAGGTATTGTCTTAGGGCATAAGATCTCTAGGGATGGTATTGAGGTAGATCGTGCGAAAATAGATACCATTAGTAGGTTACCTCCACCCACTAGTGTTAAGTCGATTAGGAGTTTTCTAGGGCATGCGGGCTTCTACAGACGCTTTATTAGGGATTTCTCAAAAATCACCCGCCCCATGACCCATTTGCTAAAGAAAGATGTTCCATTCGTCTTCGACGAGGAGTGTCTTAAAGCCTTCAACTTTTTGAAGGAACAGTTGGTTAGTGCACCTATTCTTATCTCGCCCGACTGGAGCTTGCCGTTTGAGCTCATGTGCGATGCGAGTGACTATGCCGTTGGAGCGGTTTTTGGACAAAGAAAGGATAAGCAGTCACACCCCGAATTCCACGTGTCACCGGTGGGCCCGGTGGGGAGTATCGTGAGGTGGTTGGCAACATAATAGTCAAACAACACAATATTTAATATGCACGGCGGATCGAAATAAATAGGAAACAATAGTTCAACAGACGATAGGCATCTTAAGCTGGCGAGACTCTTTATTGATGCTAAGGAGAGAATCCAGCCTATTACGCTTAGTACCTGCATTTAATCTTTTTGGGAAAATACGTCAGTTTACACTGGTAAATACATTCAACTGAGTCATTTTAAAAATGATTAAAAATTGATTTGGATGCACATGGAATAAACATTTTATAACTTGGGATAATCATTTAAATATATAATCTTGTAAAAGAATTACATGTTCCTTATGCGTTCAGTAGCCCGGATCGTGCCGGGTTAAAGATCAATAGACACACCACATATTCTATTTATGCACTGACGAGTGTACGCCTACACTCCGCGCTTAGGTCGTGGCCATTTCGTAAAATGATGCCAAGGATATCCGGGACATGGTCATTAACCCCCCAAAGGCTTTAAGTAAACAAAACGATTTAAACGGGCCGATCAAATTATTCAATTAACCACCAAGCGATGGAAGATTTGATGCCCTACCAAGCGGTATTTTATATACCGTAACCCAAGCCCGTATAGGGAAAATAAGTTAAAAGTATTTACCTGAGCAAAGTAATAATCACAATAAGCAAATGCAAGTAGCTTTTACTGGTCCTCCTAATCTGGAAAGAAGGTTTATAATAACCTATTAGAATCCTAACGGGTCTTTAGTTAAGCTTAAGCTTAGACCGGTTAGTTTCAAAGATACGGTTCGTACGCACGATTAAGCGAAGACCGGATAGAATGTGATTCAGACCCGACAATTTTGAAGACTTGCTTAATATGGGTATTTCATACACATTCTGGATTTTGAGATAAAACCGATAAGGTTTGACCCGTTTCGGCTAATTTATGCAAACTAGTTACATAAACCGAACCGAACGCGTAATAAGCGTAACGGGTATTCATGAGAGCCATATACAGGTTTCCTAAGTTAATATGTCTCAAATATGTTGTGACATCAGTAAGATGTCTTTTATTATGCCCGAAACGAATTTAAACACAAACTATGCCCCGTAAGGGTAGTTTGGTCATTTACAAGGTTATAAAAGAGTTTAAGTATTATCCTGAGTTACAGGTCTGATGTAATCAGAAAACATACTCAAATTACTTAGTTATAACAGTAGGGTAAAGTATATATGTGAAATTTATCAATTATAACCAAACTATGCACCGTATGGGCATTTTGGTAATTTCACATAAGCCGTAAAGCTCAAAACTGAAGTCTGAGTTTAACAACTTTTGCTTACTGTTAAAATATTATAATTTACCTAAAATATCAGTAGGTATCAACCCTTGTATGTTTAAAATAGTTCTAGTACATACTATGCGTTAAAAACGCTTAAAAAGGCGATTAAAAGCCATTTCCGGGTTCTATACATAAAGCTGATATTTTTATTATTCCAGAAGGCTTAAAATAATTTATTTATCATATGTGATTAGTAGCAAAAGGTTTGGAGTCAATTAGATATGTAAAACTCATTTTATAGCCCGTAAGGGCAAAACCGACAATTACCGGATTAAGCCTACAACTGTAAGTTATGCTCAGCCTAAAATTAATTAAAAATCTTCAAAAATCCCAAAATAATATATTACATCAGTTGGTAATAAGTTTGATATCAAAAAGTAGGTTTAAATAGGCCATACGCTAATTATGTCGTTTAATTAACATAAAGCTTTCAATTTACGCTAATGAGCATAATCCTCAATCTACACTTCAAACTGATGTCAAACTTTGGGTACAAGTTTATATTTCAGTAACTAAGGTTTCTACTCTTTTACATTTTCAAAAATCACGTTTTAAGGTGAAAAGGGCATAATGGTCAACATATGAGCAATTAACGGAATCATGCGTATTAATTGGTTAACTAATGAACCATGGTGTATAATCACAGAGGGTTATACTAGCATGTAACCTGGTCCAAATAGAGCTCTAAGGTATTTCTAAATCATACCAAAACGGGTCAGAACTGAAGTCAAAGCAAAAGTCAAAGCTTTGCGACTTTCGGTTCCGAACCGGGTCTAAACAGTAAATTGTCGGGTTGAACATGTTTAGACATGTTCTTACACTAATTACCACGTTATATTAATGATCAAACAGGTTGTATGTGTTCTACATTGCTAATTATGCATAAATTAGAAAATAAGTATCCTGTTGACTTTTTAATAACAAGTTTGACCCGACATTTGACCTAGTTAGAGTGGGAATCAGGGGGAACCCTTTTAAGGGTTTATTACCCACATAATTACCAACTTATAACTATTTTCAATTCGACTAATCACTGGACCATTAGTGATTAATCTTGAAGTCAACCGTTAATTACGATGGTTTGACTTTCAAGCTAAAACTAAGCAAACACTTAACTAAGGAAGGACAAGCAAACTTACTGAAGTCCTATGCATGTAATGTGAAGCTTAGAGAGAAGTCTTGAGCTCCAGAAATGATGCAAGGTGCAGATTGAAGGTGTGAGAAAAATGGTTGCAACCTTGGCCCTTTTATAGTGCTTTAATCACCATGGATGGTTGACACACAACACTACCAATGGTTCCTGATCATCAACACATGTCCCTAAGGTTCTAGGAGGCACTTAGGGGTCGCCCATGTTGTGAAACAACTGATTAAAGTCGGTTATAGCGTGAAATCAGGCTTCTGTCTGAACTTTCTGTATCTGGGCGGGCCAGGCGGCCCGCGTAAGATGTTGATGAAGTCTACGCGGCCCGCTTGGGCCTTCTGATCAGGCAAAAACGTTTTCAAGTTGTTGCATCTCGTCTCTTGGCCCTTCCGAAAGGTCAACTAACTTATTTCTTGCAATTTGAACCCTCTAATTTGACATATAAGGGCTTCAAGATATTTACCCACTTTGTTAAGTCCTCGGTTAACTTTATTGTTACCCGAAGGGTCCTAACTTTCAACGTTGACGCTTTAACCCCTCGCATACGAATTTGATCATAACTTTCTCATACGATAACGAAAGTTTATGAAATTTATATCGTGCATTCTAGTGAGCATAATTAACCGTTACAAAGCTTCGGGTTTGTCAAAAGGTCGCTCAGAGGTATAACTTAAACATGTTGACACATTTAACCCCTGTAGTTTGTAATCTCTCACTTTCATTCATATTTAGCTTCGTATGATCCATGATTTATTCGTTTGAAGGTATGAGCTTCATGTAGGGTTAATGTACAATATATTTATTCACTGTTGACATTTAGAACTCGTATATTCACATACTTTCCATGATTGTCAACTTTAATCCTTTTATAACATTCTTTCACACGTTCAAACATATGACACGTGTCAACACATTATAGGACGTGAATTTTCGAGGTGTTACATCCTCACCCCCTTAAAAGAAATCTCGACCTCGAGATTTACTGAAATAAATAAGGGTACTTTTCTTTCATTGTGGACTCAACCTCCCACGTGTATTCGAGACCTCTACGGGCATCCCATTTGACCTTTACAATAGGCACATGCTTTCTTCGAAGCTTCTTAACCTGTCGATCTTCAATCGACAAGGGTTTTTCCACAAATTTCAAGCTCTCATCTATATGCACATCTGTATGTGGTATAACCAGTGATTCATCCGCGAAACACTTCTTCAGATTGCAGATGTGGAATACATTATGAATACTACTGAGCTCTTTAGGTAAGTTTAACTTATAGGCAACTGACCCGACACGTCCGATAACCTCAAAAGGTCCTATGTATCTCGGGCTTAGCTTTCCTTTCTTACCAAATCGCATCACTCCCTTGCAGGGTGATACTTTAAGCAACACCTTGTCACCTACTTCGAAGTGAAAAGATTTACGCTTTGGCTCTGCGTAGCTCTTCTGCCTATCTCGGGCAGCTTTGAGACGGTCACGAATCTGGACAATCTTGTCCATCGTTTCAAAGACTATCTCTGGTCCTAATAATTGGACATCTCCAACTTCCGCCCAACAAACAAGCGTTCTACACTTTCTACCGTATAAAGCCTCGAAAGGCGCAGCCTTGATGCTGGTATGGTAGCTATTGTTGTAGGAGAATTCGATTAAGGGTAGGTGGTTATCCCAACTACCACCTAAATCAATTACACATGCACGTAGCATGTCTTCCAATGTTTTCATTAGGATAGTTAGCTTCCAACACAGCTTCCTTCTGTGCAGCTAACAACCTTTCATTCAAACTGTTCTTTATTTCAATGCTCTTGGCATTGATTCGGATGGGTTTCACCCTTTCCTTTCTGCTCAAGGCATCAGCGACTACATTCGCCTTGCCGGGATGATATCTGATTTCACAATCATAATCATTTAAAGTCTCCATCCATCGGTGCTGCCTCATATTTAAATCCTTCTGATTAAACAGGTGCTGGAGGCTCTTGTGATCAGAATAGATCACACACTTGATACCATATAAATAATGCCTCCAGAGCTTCAGTGCAAATACAACGGCACCCAACTCCAAGTCGTGGGTGGTGTAATTCTTTTCATGCACCTTTAACTGCCTTGAAGCATAGGCAATAACCTTGCCTTTCTGCATAAGCACACACCCCATGCCAGTGTGAGATGCATCACAATAAACTACGAATTCTTCGGTACCTTCAGGCAACGTCAGTACAGGAGCATTGCTCAACTTCTGCTTAAGGATATCAAAGGATTCTTGCTGCTTAGGGCCCAAAACGAACTTTACTTTCTTCTTAGTCAAGGACGTTAAAGGTGCAGCAATCCTTGAAAAATTTTCAATGAAACGCCTATAATATCCTGCTAAGCCTAGGAAGCTACGAATCTCTGTAGGCGTCTTTGGCTCTTGCCAGTTCATAACTGCTTCCACCTTAGCGGGATCCACTTGGATTCCGCGTTCGCTAACCACATGTCCAAGAAATTGGACTTCTCGGAGCCAGAATTCACACTTGGAGAATTTGGCATAGAGCTTCTCATGATGTAGAAATTTAAGAATACAGCGAAGGTGTTTTTCGTGGTCAGCTTGGTTCTTCGAGTAGATAAGAATGTCGTCGATGAAAACGATGACGAATTTGTCTAAGTAAGGCTTGCAAACGCGATTCATGAGATCCATGAACGCGGCAGGTGCATTGGTGAGCCCAAAAGGCATCACTAGGAACTCTTAATGACCATAACGAGTCCTAAATGCAGTTTTGTGTACGTCTTCATCTCTAACCTTCAGTTGGTGGTAGCCTGACCTCAAGTCAATCTTCGAGAAATAACTTGCCCCTTGCAATTGATCGAACAAATCGTCGATCCTGGGCAAAGGATACCTATTCTTTATTGTGACCTTATTAAGTTCACGGTAATCGATGTACAGACGCATCGATCCATCCTTCTTTTTGACAAACAAGACTGGTGCTCCCCAAGGAGATGAACTAGGTTTAATGAAACCTTTAGCTAGCAATTCATCCAGTTGTGTTCTCAATTCCTTCATTTCTGTGGGTGCTAACCTGTAAGGTGCTCTAGCAACAGGTGCTGCTCCAGGGATGATGTCAATTCTGAATTCCACTTGCCTATCTGGTGGTAAACCAGGTAGTTCTTCCGGAAAAACTTCTGGGTATTCAGAAATGACTGGGATGTCTTCTATCTTAGGTTTCGGCTCATCGATAGTCACCTGTGCCATGTAGATGACACAACCTTTCTTTAAACACTTGGAGGCCTTGAGCATAGTCACTTGCTCAGGCAGTCCATACTGGGTATCTCCCCGAATGGTAAGTGATTCACCAGACGGAGTCTTAATCACTACTTGCTTCTTGTTACAGACAATTTGGGCCTGGTTATGAGATAACCGATCCATACCCAAAACTATGTCAAAACCGGCTAACTTAAAGGGAAGTAGGGACAAAGGAAAAGAGTGGTTCTTAATGGATATAACAAATCCATCTAACACAGTTGAGACGGTTTCTATGGTGCCATCTGCTAACTCCGCCTCATAATTCATACTTAAGGTTTTGACAGGTAAATTCAGCAATTTGCAAAACTTATTATCTACGAAAGACTTATCAGCGCCTGAATCAAAAAGTACTCTTGCATAGACATCATTTACAAGGAAAGTACCTGTAATCACATTGTCGTCTAGAACCGTTTCCTTGGCATCCATTCTGAAGACTCTAGCATTGGTCTTCTTGGTCTCTTCAGGCTTCTTGGCGTATTTAGGGCAGTTGGTTTTAATGTGCCCTTTCTCATTACAGCTGTAGCAAGTTGCATCTTTCAGCTTTTTGCAATCCAAGGTCTTGTGTTCCTTGGACTTGCATATCCCGCAAGCAAACGTTCTTGACTGAGTTTGCGAGTTCGATTCAAGTCTGCACTTTCCAAAGTGCTGTTTCTTGCAAATCTTGCACTTGGGCTTCTCACCAGACTGATGCCCATCTTTCCTTGACTCAGATCCCTTCTTGTTGTCACCGTTTCCTCGGTGCTTCTTGTTCGACCTCCGTGAATTATCATCTTCACGTTTTCTTTTCTCAGCATCTTTGTTCCTCAGCGATCTTTGTCTGACCGCATCCAGAGTGAGGGACAGAGATATGTCAGCTACAGATCTGAAAGTAGCTGGCCGAGAGGCCTTCACGCTTGCCTTTATTTCCGGGGCTAAACCACCGATGAAACAAGCTATTCTTTTTGGTTCCGGGGTCACCAGATACGGAACCAACCGGGACATTGTGTTGAAGCTCGTGAGGTAAGCTTGACAGTCAAGGTTTGTCATCACCAACGATAGAAAATCAGACTCTATCTTCTCCACCTCATGCTGAGGGCAGTAATTTTCCCTGATAAGGGCAACAAATTGTTCCCATGACATGTTGTACAATGGGATCTTCCCGGTGGCTTGAATCAGTGATCTCCACCAGGCTAAGGCATTGCCTTTAAAGGATTGAGACACAAACTTGACTATATCCCTCTCAGCGCATCCGCTGATATCCACTACTGTATCCATCTCATCTAGCAACGTCATGCAGTCAATGGCTCCTTTTTCCCCAGTGAAATCCCTGGGCTTGCATGAGACAAAATATTTATAGGAGCAACCCTTATCATGGGGTCCTTGATTAAGTACAACCTGTTGAGATGGAGCACTGTGGTGGTTTGAGGAGAGTCTATCATCATCTTTCTTGGGTTCATCCTTCTTGGAAGGTGGCTTTGTATGCGGTGTAGATAGGGTCCTACTTCGAGTCCCACTATACTCTTCATACTGCCGCTCTAAGGCCTTTGTAACTGCGTCGTCTACCAACGCTTTCAATTCAGCACCCGTTAGATTAATTCGGGCGTTATCATTATTCTCCACTGGGTGACTATTAATTTCATCCGAGTCAGCCATTTAAATATGAGCTGTTACATAAAACAAGGACAATAGTTTACTTGGGAGTTTATTATGGAATTGCCCCTTAGGGTAATTCATTAACCATGGTAAACAGAGACCATATTTGGTTAATTTATTAATCATATTTATTTAGGATTTTTATTACAATTTATCCTAATTATAAAAACAATAACAGTTTTATTAGTAGCACAAAAAGCCTAGTCACAAGGACATTTTTAAATTATAAGCTCTGATTTCAGAGAATCAAAGCATGAAGGTATACTGGCACAACAGGCCTAGTCACAAGGACATTTATAAATTATAAGCTATGATTTCAGAGAATCAAAGCATGAAGGTTTGAACCTAGTCCATTACCTTTATCTGACAGGGAGTCATCGCTACCACTGTCTTTTGGCTCATATGGAAATGAGCAGGGCCCGTAGGCGCTATATTACCACGTATGGTCAAAATATGATCATCTCAATTGATGATCTAAACCCATGATTCAGAGATCATTAAATTGGGTTAGGAATCTTTTGAAGAATCCAATAATAAGAATGACGTGTGTGATTTTAATGAATCACGTCTGCCAGGAGTGTTAACATATTTTCAGATGTTAACAGGGATACGAATCTTTTAAACAGGTCTTACGATCATGGCCAGGTCTTCACAATGACACTCAGGCTAGGTTTCACTCTTAAGATTCTTATTCAATATTTAATAGGCAGATTATTATTAAAAGGGAATGATTTTGATTTATTTATTTCATGTAATATATTTATGCAGATAATAGCAAAAATGAAATTTATAAACATAACATTCCATTAATTATTAAAGGATTACATACTGCCCTAAACGGGTCTTTTCAACAAACAAGTTACCCACGCAGGGGTCAAGCAACATACTAGTCCACGCAGGGACTTAAATAAACATCATACCCTCGTAGGGGTTAACCGAAAGATAGACCCACGCAGGGGTCAAAACAAACAAACATACATACCCACGTAGGGGCTAATACAGCAAGACAGGCCCACGTAGGGGCTCAAATGATACAAGGAAATTACAACAACAGTGGAAGGATTCAATGGTCCTTCTTGCTCTTCCCTTTTATTAGGCTTGTCAATCCTTGGAAGAAAGTCTGTCGCTCCCTGCGATCGCGGTGAAAGTCTCGCTCGACCTGGTCCAGTCTCTGAAGAATTTCCTCCCGTTCTGGGGGAGAAAACCGTGACGGCTGCGATTGCGTCCGTATGATAGGTCTGGCAGGTATTTGGTACCCATGGGTTGGGTATCCTGCTCCCCAAGGAGCTCCATATGGTCCTTCAGGGTTAAAGGCATTGTAATTGGCCGCTACCATGTATGGGTCGGCTTCAGCGTAACCGTAGTTGGTGTGAGCCGGTTGCTTAAACGGGTTGTACGCCATAGAACCCGTGTATGCTGGAATCGGGTTATCAAAACCCATCGGTGGTGGTTGCGGTGCAACTGGGTGTGAAGGTCCACCCATTTGTGGATCTTCTGGAAGTGGTGGATAATGACTGCCACTTGATTGTCGAGGAGAGCTAAAATGGAAGTCTCCTCCTCACGCGGACATCCGCGCTCCGGTTCTCCTACGCCTCGGCGGCTGTGGAGGTGCCGGCTGAACTGGTGGCGGTGGAGGTGGTGGCGTGACTGCCACAAATCGTGAATCCTCAGAGGGATCCTGCTGCTGCTGCTGATGAGGCGACGAATGATGCGAGGGTGTAAAATACCACTCGTGCTGGTTAAATCGTGCCTGGTAACTGTCCGGACCATGGTAGGGTGATCCGTGAAAAGATGAACCATCAGAGACCTCTATAGGATGGTTCGGTGTTCCGGTTGCGGGCTCGACGGGATCCGTGTCCTCGTCCATGTCCATAGCGTTGTCTCCCGAGAAGTGGTCCTCTGGTCCCAATGGGTTAAAACCCACTGGTTCTTGTATATAATTTGCCGGGTTAAACCGGCCCCTAAAAGCAGGTGTAGGGTCACCAAAGGAGTGGTGCGATAAAGATCGCTGTAAAGGTATGTAGGAAGGTTGTGGGTTGTTGGGCTCATTTTCCGATTGTGGCCCATATGAGTTATGAACGGGAGGTGTCGAACTGTGCGAAACCGACCGTCTAGCCGGCTCGAAAAGGTTCCTCCGGTTCTGTCGAGGATCGTCACTCTCGGTAGTAGAAGGAGCTCGCATATGTGAAGGTCCAGCCTCGTTGTCATTGGGGGCGGTGATTGGCCACTTGTCTCTTCCTCTACGTCGAAAGAATCTTGGCGGCATTTTTAATCCTGTCAATATAACATAAGATAACGACAAGAATATATATAAAATAAAGGACAAAATATATCAAAACAAAATAGAATTTGTCCTATGTTATATTTCTAGACTCGAAAGTTTTTGAAATGTGCAATTGTGTAACTGAATTAAACACAAAAGGCTAGTGTTTAATTCACTCAGTGTTGGCTCTGATACCAACCTGTCACACCCCGAATTCCACGTGTCACCGGTGGGCCCGGTGGGGAGTATCATGACGTGGTTTGCAACATAATAGTCAAACAACACAATATTTAATATGCACAGCGGATCGAAATAAATAGGAAACAATAGTTCAACAGACGATAGGCATCTTAAGCTTGCGAGACTCTTTATTGATGCTAAGGAGAGAATCCAGCCTATTACGCTTAGTACCCGCATTTAATCTTTTTGGGAAAATACGCCAGTTTACACTGGTAAATACATTCAACTGACTCATTTTAAAAATGATTAAAAATTGATTTGGATGCACATGGCATAAACATTTTATAACTTGGGATAATCATTTAAATATATAATCTTGTAAAAGAATTACATGTTCTTTATGCGTTCAGTAGCCCGGATCGTGCCGGGTTAAAGATCAATAGACACACCACATATTCTATTTATGCACTGACGAGTGTACGCCTACACTCCGCGCTTAGGTCGTGGCCATTTCGTAAAATGATGCCAAGGATATCCGGGACATGGTCATTAACCCCCCAAAGGCTTTAAGTAAACAAAACGATTTAAACGGGCCGATCAAATTATTCAATTAACCACCAAGCGATGGAAGATTTGATGCCCTACCAAGCGGTATTTTATATACCGTAACCCAAGCCCGTATAGGGAAAATAAGTTAAAAGTATTTACCTGAGCAAAGTAATAATCACAATAAGCAAATGCAAGTAGCTTTTACTGGTCCTCCTAATCTGGAACGAAGGTTTATAATAACCTATTAGAATCCTAACGGGTCTTTAGTTAAGCTTAAGCTTAGACCGGTTAGTTTCAAAGATACGGTTCGTACGCACGATTAAGAGAAGACCGGATAGAATGTGATTCAGACCCGATAAGTTTGAAGACTTTCTTAATATGGGTATTTCATACACATTCTGGATTTTGAGATAAAACCGATAAGGTTTGACCCGTTTCGGCTAATTTATGCAAACTAGTTACATAAACCGAACCGAACGCGTAATAAGCGTAACGGGTATTCATGAGAGCCATATACAGGTTTCCTAAGTTAATATGTCTCAAATATGTTGTGACATCAGTAAGATGTCTTTTATTATGCCCGAAACGAATTTAAACACAAACTATGCCCCGTAAGGGTAGTTTGGTCATTTACAAGGTTATAAAAGAGTTTAAGTATTATCCTGAGTTACAGGTCTGATGTAATCAGAAAACATACTCAAATTACTTAGTTATAACAGTAGGGTAAAGTATATATGTGAAATTTATCAATTATAACCAAACTATGCACCGTATGGGCATTTTGGTAATTTCACATAAGCCGTAAAGCTCAAAACTGAAGTCTGAGTTTAACAACTTTTGCTTACTGTTAAAATATTATAATTTACCTAAAATATCAGTAGGTATCAACCCTTGTATGTTTAAAATAGTTCTAGTACATACTATGCGTTAAAAACGCTTAAAAAGGCGATTAAAAGCCATTTCCGGGTTCTATACATAAAGCTGATATTTTTATTATTCCAGAAGGCTTAAAATAATTTATTTATCATATGTGATTAGTAGCAAAAGGTTTGGAGTCAATTAGATATGTAAAACTCATTTTATAGCCCGTAAGGGCAAAACCGACAATTACCGGATTAAGCCTACAACTGTAAGTTATGCTCAGCCTAAAATTAATTAAAAATCTTCAAAAATCCCAAAATAATATATTACATCAGTTGGTAATAAGTTTGATATCAAAAAGTAGGTTTAAATAGGCCATACGCTAATTATGTCGTTTAATTAACATAAAGCTTTCAATTTACGCTAATGAGCATAATCCTCAATCTACACTTCAAACTGATGTCAAACTTTGGGTACAAGTTTATATTTCAGTAACTAAGGTTTCTACTCTTTTACATTTTCAAAAATCACGTTTTAAGGTGAAAAGGGCATAATGGTCAACATATGAGCAATTAACGGAATCATGCGTATTAATTGGTTAACTAATGAACCATGGTGTATAATCACAGAGGGTTATACTAGCATGTAACCTGGTCCAAATAGAGCTCTAAGGTATTTCTAAATCATACCAAAACAAGTCAGAACTGAAGTCAAAGCAAAAGCAAAAGTCAAAGCTTTGCGACTTTCGGTTCCGAACCGGGTCTAAACAGTAAATTGTCGGGTTGAACATGTTTAGACATGTTCTTACACTAATTACCATGTTATATTAATGATCAAACAGGTTGTATGTGTTCTACATTGCTAATTATGCATAAAATAGAAAATAAGTATCCTGTTGACTTTTTAATAACAAGTTTGACCCGACATTTGACCTAATTAGAGTGGGAATCAGGGGGAACCCTTTTAAGGGTTTATTACCCACATAATTACCAACTTATAGCTATTTTCAATTCGACTAATCACTGGACCATTAGTGATTAATCTTGAAGTCAACCGTTAATTACGATGGTTTGACTTTTAAGCTAAAACTAAGCAAAAACTTAACTAAGGAAGGACAAGCAAACTTACTGAAGTCCTATGCACGAAATGTGAAGCTTAGAGAGAAGTCTTGAGCTCCAGAAATGATCCAAGGTGCAGATGGAAGGTGCGAGAAAAATGGTTGCAACCTTGGCCCTTTTATAGTGCTTTAATCACCATGGATTGTTGACACACAACACTACCAATGGTTCCTGATCATCAACACATGTCCCTAAGGTTCTAGGAGGCACTTAGGGGTCGCCCATGTTGTGAAACAACTGATTAAAGTCGGTTATAGCGCGAAATCAGGCTTCTGTCTGAACTTTCTGTATCTGGGCGGGCCAGGCGGCCCGCGTAAGATGTTGATGAAGTCTACGTGGCCCGCTTGGGCCTTCTGATCAGGCAAAAACGTTTTCAAGTTGTTGCATCTCGTCTCTTGGCCCTTCCGAAAGGTCAACTAACTTATTTCTTGCAATTTGAACCCTCTAATTTGACATATAAGGGCTTCAAGATATTTACCCACTTTGTTAAGTCCTCGGTTAACTTTATTGTTACCCGAAGGGTCCTAACTTTCAACGTTGACGCTTTAACCCCTCGCATACGAATTTGATCATAACTTTCTCATACGATAACGAAACTTTATGAAATTTATATCGTGCATTCTAGTGAGCATAATTAACCGTTACAAAGCTTCGGGTTTGTCAAAAGGTCGCTCAGAGGTATAACTTAAACATGTTGACACATTTAACCCCTGTAGTTTGTAATCTCTCACTTTCTTTCATATTTAGCTTCGTATGATCCATGATTTATTCGTTTGAAGGTATGAGCATCATGTAGGTTTAATGTACAATATATTTATTCACTGTTGACATTTAGAACTTGTATATTCACATACTTTCCATGATTGTCAACTTTAAACCTTTTATAACATTCTTTCACACGTTCAAACATATGACACGTGTCAACACATTATAGGACGTGAATTTTCGAGGTGTTACATAAGCACTTCCACCCTATCTATTACGCGAGCAAAACGCTCAATGACGCTCAAGAAAACTACACCACCACAGAAAAAGAGCTTTTGGCCGTAGTATTCGCTTTCGACAAGTTTCGCTCGTACCTCGTCCTATCCAAGACTATTGTCTTCACCGATCACTCCGCGTTGCGTTTTCTTTTTCAAAAGAAAGACGCTAAACCCCGAATCATTCGGTGGACTCTTTTGCTTAGTGAGTTGGATATTGAGATTAGAGACAAGAGAGGGGCCGAAAACGTGGCGGCCGATCATCTATCACGTCTAGAGGATCCCAAGAGAGAAGAGATTCGTGAGGAGGAGATTGGAGACACGTTCCCTTACTAATCCATTGAGTTTATTGAGGCCGAAAAAGAGGGATTGCCATGGTTTTGTGACTTAGCAAACTATCTTTCTAGTGGCAACATTGTGAGAGGAATGACTACACAACAACGTAGGAAATTCATTAGTGAGTCGAGAAAGTATGTTTGGGACGATCCTTTTCTCTTTAGAATAGGGGGAGATAGGATTCTTAGACGTTGTGTGTCAAGAGAGGAGGGGTGGAACATCATAAAACATGTGCATGAGGGCCTCACGGGAGGACACCATGGAGCACATGCCACCGCTCAAAAGGTATTTGATTGTGGTTTTTATTGGCCTACCGTACTTAGAGATGCCGTTGAGTTCGTGAAGACATGTGATGCAGGTCAACGAACAGGCAATATTTCCGCCAAAGATGAGATGCCTCAAAACCCCATACAAGTAGTAGAGGTTTTTGACGTTTGGGGCATCGATTTTATGGGACCCTTCCCAAACTCCAAAGGGAACCGTTACATACTCGTGGTGATCGACTACGTGTCTAAATGGGTTGAGGCTCAAGCTCTTCCCACAAATGAAGCCCGAGTAGTTTTAAAATTCCTTAGAAAGCTTTTCTCTCGATTCGGTACACCAAAAGCCTTAATTAGTGACCGTGGCACTCATTTTTGCAATGCATTGATGGAAAAATTGCTTGCACGCTATGGAGTCACTCATCATTTGTCTACCGCATATCATCCACAAACAAGTGGACAATGCGAATCACGGTATTAAATGAATCTTAGAGAAAACTGTGGGTAAAATAAGAAGGATTGGTCCGATAAGCTAGACGATGCATTGTGGGCGTTTAGAACCGCCTACAAGACGCCTTTAGGAACTACACCTTTCATGATCGTCTATGGAAAAGCTTGTCACCTGCCCGTAGAGTTAGAGCATAGAGCGCTTTAGGCTTTAAAGACCATTAATCTTGACATGACCGAAGCCGCTAGGAAGCGATTCTTTCAAATCCATGAGCTAGAGGAGCTTAGGAATGCGGCCTATGCTAGATCGTTGGGAATCAAGGAAAAGACGAAAGTTCTACACGATAAAAAGCTAAGAAAAGTGAAGGAGTTTAGCAAGGGGGATAAAGTGCTTCTTTACAACTCACGATTGAAGTTATTTGCGGGTAAGTTGAAGTCCAAGTGGTCGGGACCGTATATGGTTCATTACGTGTTTCCGTACGGAGCGGTAGAGATTATGGATGAAACGAATGGCCGTAGTTGGAAGGTGAACGGCCATCGTTTGAAACATTACATTGGAGGAGCGATAAACAAGGACGAGATGGAGGAAACTCCTCTCGAAATTCCATCAAAAGCCGCCAATTAGTGTTTTGGGATGAATTCCCAAGTGTAGAGTATGTACCGTTTGTATTTTCATTAATTTCCGTAAATTTTTGGTAGCTAACAGTCGTTTTTGGTAGTTTTCCGGTTCTTTGTTTGTGTTTTGAGACATTTACAGGAGTACATTACCAGGGATTTGCAGGAATTTGCAAGAGAAATAAGGTTCCAGGTAAGTTTTACACTTAGAAAAATTTAAGGTTGAATTTTGATGGGTTAAGAAAAAACTAAAAATTTTTCTAAGGCATTGAAGCAAAAAATTGAGCAACTTTCTGTTAAAAATGCCCTTTAGCGGACCGCCACCCAGTTAATAAAGTTCTCACAGCCGCCAGCACGTAAATCAATTTTTCGGAAATTCATATAGTGGTGGCGGGGCGCGACCCACATTAGAAATTAGTCGCGGCCCGCCAGATCGTTACTCTGCAACCGTGATTCTTAAAACCCCAAAATTACCGTCTCTAACCTATTTTCTTCTTCCCAAAGCGTCGATAACCCTCAATACTCATCATGTTTCACCGAAAAACCTCCATTATCCACTGAAATTACCTCACCACTTCACAAGCAATTTCTTCCCCTACTTCTTCCCCTCTCGGTCGCCGTAAACCCTAACCCCCCCTCCACTCCACCAGAATTCCACCGATTTCCTCCATTATCACCTTAAATCACCTTATCATCTTACATATAACCATCTAAATTCCGATTTCAACCATCAACTCCACCATATTTGTTGGTGCACTTGTGTCTGTACTTTGTCTGTATTTTGTTATGATATAAAACGATGTCTTTTGTTAGTCTTGTATACGTCTTATGTTTGTTAATAGGTGTTTTGATGTAAGTTTGACCAAGTCAACCATCCTCCTGGTTTGACTTTGACCAAACAGTTAGAACATGGTTGTAAGTTGTCTGGGTCGAAGGATGAGTCATCGAAGGATTGTTTATATCCTTCGATGAGCTCGAAGGATAAACCTTCGATGGATATAGATGGACCTCGAAGGATATCATCCTTCGAGGTACATGTGGATCCTTCGATAGTTTTCAGTTCGATAGATGATCTTTCGATCTGACTATCTGATCCTTCGACCAGACGACCTGTGATGGATATATATACTCATGTAATGTGTTCACTTCAGAATGTGAGTGAACTTAGTCTTGTAGAGAGCGTATTTTCAGTTTGGTCAAGGTCTGTAACCGTGTCCACTGAAATACAAGAGAAAACTTTGATATCTCGTGTGTCTACCTTTCTCTTTGTAGCTTGTGTTCTCATATAAACTACCGGTTTGCATTCTAGCTTGGATTCCGCACTTGCTAGTGTGTTAAACATAACAAGGATAAGGTTTAACCTCAACCTCCGAGGGACCTACAAGTGGTATCAGAGCTGTGGCTCTTTTCCTTGTTAAAAACCAAGTTTATACAAGACTTTGGAGTGTTTGGACAAAAACTCACATGGTTTAGCATCTGTTTTTAGTGTTTTTCTCACATTTCTAGACGTAAAAACGTGTTCTAAACTAACCGGACTTGTTTTTAAGAAGTTTGGTAATTTCCGGCCAAATTCCGGCTTACTCCGGTGACCGGTTTCTGGATAAGAACCTTCTTTTTAGGCAATATTTTATTGGTCAAATCTGGGTTGGCAGAAAGTATGGTCTGAACATACCTTCTGCCGAAAGTTCTTACCAACCAATCACCTTTTCACCAACCTGTCAACTTTTGTCAACTGTGTCAGTGCAGATCGAAGGATATCCTTCGAAGTCGAAAGATCATCTTTCGATTAAAGGAGGTTCGATAGATAATCATCCTTCGAACATCCTTCGAAGTCTGTGACTTATCTTTCGATCCAAGGAATCTTTTCGAAGGATATATCTGTCGATCTACAGGTCTTATTCGAAAGACAAGGATCCTTCGATTGGAGAGTCTTTCGAAATCATTGTTCGAAACTCAACAGTGATCTTTCGAACACTGTTGATCCTTCGAACAAGTTCTGTTCCTTCGATCCTAGTCTGTTTAAGTTTAACAAGTTTGTATTTTTCAGGTCTTTCGATCAAGGATCCTTCGACTGGTTGTTATCATTCGAGATTTTAAGATAGTTTGTGAAAATTAAATTTAAAAAAAAAAAAAAAAAACTTGTTTTCAAATTTTAAAATCAATTTTCACTTAATATATTAATTTTCTTTACAAAATGGGAACAAACGGTCAGTGGGATCCAACTGCGTGGACTCAAACAACTTTGACTCCACAATCATCAGCTACGCAATCATCAGCTACGCAATCTACGTCAGATTTCAACAAAACTGCATGGATGCAGGCTATTGCCCCACCTCAAGCTGCAATGATAACTGCAAATCAATGGGCATTGGTCACAAATCAAAGCAGCAGCATTCAAGCTATGATGCAGAACGACAGTGAAACTGGTACAAGCACAAAACCGCCAAAGCTAAATCACATCAATGATTGGGGATGGTGGAAAGAAAGGCTGAGAACTTATGTTCAGGGGCAAGGTCAAGATCTATGGATGTGCTTCTTCACCGCATTTGACAATGATTTGGAAGTTGCAGGATCTAATCCACAAACTTACAGCACTATGTCTGAAGATGATAAGAAGAAATTTGAGTTAGAAAAGAAAGCATTCATGATTCTCACACAAGCTCTTCACAGAGACATTTACCACCAGTTTGTTTACTGCACGACTACTAAAAGCTTGTGGGATATGCTCACGTTACGATGTGAAGGAAATGCTCAATCTAGAAAGATCAAGCAAGAATTACTGAAGAAAGAGTTTGAAGGATTCACGTGTATGGAGAATGAGACTCTGGCAGAGTTATCTACAAGGTTCCATCACTTGTTGAGTGAGATGTTTGCTTTTAGAGTCACTGCCACTCCACAAGAAATGGTGAAGAGATTCGCTGATAGCTTACCAGCAAAGTGGAGCAGCTATCTTGAAATTCTCAAAGAAAATGGTGTTCTAGACACAATCACCGTTTATGAGTTAATTCAAAAATTGGAGAACAAGGATGTAGAAGAAAAGCTTAAGGCAAAAAGAACATTAACTCCTCAAAATCCAGAGATGTACTATGGGATTGCAGGAGGTATCAGTGGAGAAAAACCAGCCTCTCAACATGCGAAGCTTCAAACAGCCTTCATCTCAAACACCGGACCTTCCACAACAAATCAGTTTGATCCATCAGCATACACGATGTATTCAAGACCAGATTCTTCTTCTCTACGACAGGATGTGCAACCGACAGCTCAGCAATTCACACCACCGCCTTTCTTAGACCCAAACAGAGCTCAGCAGCAACAACCGCAACAGCAAGGGTTTTATGGAAGCTCTTCAAACTTTCAAGCCACTTCCAATCCGAACACAGTCAGATTAGACACTTCCAACTTTTCCAAAGTCAGTGTCGAAATAGCCAAGGAGCATATGGAGATGTTGAACACCTTGGTTAGTGCTTATTGTGGATTGGTCGCAGGTCAGATTGGGAATATCAATCTAACCAATGAAGATTATCAGCAAGTGGATAGAGAAGAGTTTGAAATGATGGATATCAAATGGGCTCTTGCTAGTGCAATTCGAAGAGCAAAGGAGTTTATGGAAAGGACGGGGAGAACCAACTTGAATAGCAACAACAACACCAAGTATGGTTTTGATAAGAATGCTGTCACTTGCTTCAATTGTGGTGAAAAGGGTCACTTCAAGCGGGAGTGTCAGAAGCCACCTAAGCAAGGAAATCAGAATCCCTTCAGGAATCAAGGACAGCCACAACAGCAACCGAACAACAATTCTGACAGATCAATAGTTCCCATTGGAGGAAATGCATCTGGATCCACAAACACTAATCCCCACAGAGGATTGGTTGTTCAAGCTGATGAAATCTGCAATTGGAACCTTCAGCTTGGAGAAGGAGGAAATGGTGGAACAGCATGTTATGCTAAAGTGATTGAGAAGGTAGTAGAACCTATGTCTGCTGGTGAATCTTCAGAAGATGAAGATAGTTCGGGTTATAGTGGGAGCATGGATGGGGAATCACTTGATGCTGGTGATTTATCAAGTGATGCTTTAGATTTGGAAGTTGATGAGCTTTTGGCTGAAGCTGAAGCATTATGCAAGAGGAGATCTATTCTTTGCCAGAAATCTGCTGGAACTTCCGAGAAGCTTGCTCAGTTCTTCTCTGAAGATGGATCTTTTTCTTTCCATTCAGCCTTTATGGCTAATGTCGACAGTTCATCAAGTCAGGTATGTGTCGATGAACCCACTGTAGTTAGTTGTGAAAATTGTGATAGCTTAAATGTTAAATATGCTGAAAAGGAAAGTCAGTTTGAAATCACATACAAACACAATCAAGAATTGATTGTAGATCTTTCTAAAGCAACTGAAGCTAACTTGTTTTTAACCAGAAATGAAAAGGAATTTAAAGCAACAATTGCGTCATTAAGACATGATGTTTCAGAATTACAAAAGGCTGGTTTGCGAAAACAACATGCTAACAATAATCTTATTGACACAATTGAAAAGCAAATGGTAGAGTTGGCAACGGCTCGATGTGAATGTGAGACAATTAAGCAGAAACTGGAAAGCTATTCCAATTCCCGCTATGTATTGGATCACATCATTGACGTTCAAAAGAAAAAGGGGGATAAAATATGTATTGGATTCAAATCATGTCCTCCCCCAATGAATCACAATTACTCCAAATTGCCCGATGACGAGGATATGCCCCGTTTTGAACCTACTGTGCCACTCGATCTAGATGAATTTGCAGCAGGCCTCGGGTTCACAACTGGTACATCATCCTCGGGTCAATCAGAATCTGAGAGTGTGACAGATTCATCGTGTGTTAAGGAACAGAGTCCTCCCATTGTTGAGGATGCTGATTCTTCGGATGATGAATCTGAAGAAATTGTGAAACAACAGTCTAACTCGGTTACAACAGATATTCCAATCGAGAATCACATCCTGTGTGATCCACCAGTGAAACCGAGTAAGACTGAAATGTCAAAAGCAATGGAGTCCCTTGTATCTAGCCGTGAAGAGAATAACTTGTTGTACACGCTCAAAGGAGATAGCAAAATCTACTCTAACAAAGATTTTCCACTTAAAAATGTAAATCAAGATTTAATTGAGCAAATTTTTGAAGGATGCACTGATAAGTTTTTGGGGAACAAAAGTGGCAAAGTTACCGTCGCTCAATGTGATCCAATTCCGTGTGAACAAATTAGAAAACAATACGGAAACCAAAAACTACCAATTGAGCGAAAACAACAAGTCAACTCCGGAAAGGGTAAGGTACAGGGAAAGAAGGCTCAGAACAAGAATGTTCAAGCACCTAAAGTTCAGCAGCCTAAGACTGAACAACCAAAGGTTCAACAACCTAAAGTTGAACAGTCCAAGGCTACTCAACCTAAGGCTGCACAACCTAAAATTCAACAATCAAAGGTTGAGCAACCTAAGGTTCAACAACAAAAGGTGCAAAACAAAAGAGCTCCTGTTAAGAAACGAGGACCGAAAATGAACTTTGTTGGATCCACGGGTTCAGACAAACTTGAAACATTTCAGGATAAATCTAACGTTGAGTTTATAAAACAATTTAGAATTTTAAAACGAAATGATCAGAATAATTACACCCAACACACCAACGCATGTGATTTAGGTCCAAGCACGTCTAGATCACAAAGTTCATTGTCTGGTTCTCCGTCTGGTCATCAACATGTTTCTCCGAAGTTTGTAGAGCGGAGAACATGTTTTGAATGTGGGACAGTTGGGCATATTGTAAGATATTGCCCACACGTGCAAAAGCTGAAGTAAAAAACGAGTGCTCCCCAAGAAATCGATTACCGAAAACGATCAGTTTCCCCGAAACAAGACCCACGTGTCTTGAAAGAAAGGGAAAAGAAGTTAAAGCAAAAGAACCAAAAGGTAATTGAAAAGGCCTTAAAATCAGAGGTCAAAGAAGAAAAACCTGTACAAGCAAAATCTGAAACTGTAAAACCAGTAAATGCTAAAACAATAAACTCAAATACTGGTAAAGGACAAACAGCTTGGAAGCAAAAGCAGGTAATTCAATCAGGGGGAGCACCACAGGTTCTTTTTCCTAATCATCAAGTGATTGAAATCACTTTCCTTGATGATCAAGGACGACCCAAGTCCACAAAGGCTTGGGTCCCCCTCTCAAACTGATAAGTTAATTGCATGTGCAGGCGGCTCCAGGAGGAACTATTAATAGTCATTGGATTGTTGATAGTGGGGCTTCCAGGCACATGACGGGCGACTATCGTCTTCTTTTTGATGTGCAAAGTATAAGAGGAGGATATGTTGCGTTTGCTGGAGACAAAGGAGGGTATATCACCGGCGAGGGAATGATCTCAAATGGAGTTGTGAGTTTCGACAAAATCAATTATGTGCAACAGTTGGATCACAATCTCCTGAGTGTTTCTCAGATCTGCGACAAGAAGTTCACCGTGCATTTTGATGATGCCGGTTGTTATGTGCTGAAGCCAGGATTCAAGATTCCCGAAGAATGGATTCTCTTATCAGCACCAAGAGTTAATGATTTGTATGTCCTCGATATGAGCCAAGCAATAACCAAGTCCAAACAAGTTACTTGCTTTATTTCAAAAGCCACTGAAAAGGAGACGATCTCTTGGCACAGACGGATGGGTCATATTCACCTCAGAAAAATGAATCACCTTGTCAAAAACAATCTGGTGAGAGGTGTCAATGTGAAGAATTTTCAACTTCAAGATGTCTGTGTGCCGTGTCAGAAAGGGAAGCAGATCAAGAAATCACATCCATTGAAGAAGGTTAACACTGTAAACATGCCACTCGAACGTCTGCATATAGACCTTTTCGGCCCAGTCAAACACAAGAGTGTGCACGGGGAAGTTTTCTGCTTGGTAGTCACTGATGACTATTCAAGATTTTCATGGGTTGATTTCATGGTCCACAAGAGCGAGACTCCAGAAATTCTAAAGAATTTGATCACCTTGTTGGAAAATCTTTATAATCTAAAGGTGAGGCGAATTCGAAGCGACAACGGAACCGAGTTCAAAAACAGGGTTATGGATGAATTTTGCACTGCAAAAGGAATCCTTCATGAATACAGCTCTCGGTACACGCCACAACAAAACGGAGTCGCTGAAAGAAAGAACAGAACCTTAATTGAGACTGCAAGAACCATGTTGGTTGAGTCTCAGCTTCCAGTTCGATTCTGGACTGAAGCTGTTGCCTCGGCTTGCTACACGTTAAACAGGGTTCTCACAGTGAAAAGACATGGCAAAACGTGCTTCGAACTTCTACACAAGAAGACTCCTGACTTAGAATATCTAGAACCTTTTGGTGCACCATGTACCATGATTGAGCCTGACGGGAAGTTTGGTGCCAGAGCTATCGAAGGTTACTTCCTTGGGTATGCTACTCCTAATCTGCGAGTATGGAACCTGACTACCAAGAAGATTAAAGAGTGGGGTGAAGTAAGAGTTCAAAGATATTCTAATCCACCGAAGCCTTCTGGAGATCCATGGATGTTCGATTATGATGGTCTTTTCGACTCATTCAATCTGCCGACATTTGATGATGACAATGCAATTGCTCAAATGTTGTCTGAAAGCGAGAATGCGACTGGCTCTCAGTTAGCTCGCCCAATCATTGTTGACTCACAAGCATCTTCTTCTGTCAACAATCTCGTTTCAAATGAGGTGTTCAATGATGCTGTCGACTACAATTTGTCATCGGAAGATGAGGAGTATGTTGATGCAAATGATGGTGAAGCACGGGGTCCGGTTCAAGGTACTTCAGAAGCAACGGATCCAGTGTCTGCGCCAATTGTCCAAGAAGAAAATGCATCATCTTCTACAACTCAACAGCTTCAGAATGATATCGGGAATTTAAATATCAATAACTTGAGGACCAATGTTGACATTCCTCTAGTTCCTGAAACCCGAATTCATAACATTCATCCTCAGCAGAATATTATAGGTGATGTTCTCAGTGGTGTAAGGACAAGGAATCAAATCAGAAATAACGAAAATGCTGGCTTGTATGCTGAGATACGAGAATCGGGACAACAAAATGATTGGTCTTTCGCCTGCTATGTTAGTCAAGAAGAGCTTAGATCTTGGAAGGAGGCATTGAAAGATGATTCCTGGGTGGAAGCCATGCAAGAAGAACTTTAGCAGTTCGAGAAGTTGGGCGTATGGAAATTGGTTGATAGGCCCGATCACTACAAGAAGATCGGAACTCGTTGGGTGTTTAAGTGCAAGAAGGACGATCGTGGGATTGTTGTCCGAAACAAAGCAAGGCTAGTTGTTCAAGGCTTCAGTCAGATAGAAGGTATTGACTACAATGAAGTGTATGCACCTGTTGCACGTCTGGAGGCTATTAGAATCTTTCTAGCCTACGCATCCTTCAAGAAATTCAAGGTGTACCAGATGGATGTTAAAAGTGCATTTCTTCACGGAGTAGTCGAAGAGGAAGTATATGTCGAGCAACCACCGGGGTTTGAAGATCCATTACATCCTGACAGAGTTTTACTACTTAACAAAGCGTTATATGGTCTTCATCAAGCACCTCGAGCTTGGTATGAGACACTGTCTACCTACCTGCTGAACAACGGTTTTAGACGGGGTTTGATCGATTGTACCCTCTTCATCAAAGAAAAAGGTGAAGATCTTCTGTTGGTACAGGTATACGTCGATGACATTATCTTTGGTTCTACCGATGATAATTTATGCAAGGAATTTGAGAAGGTGATGCAAGATCGATTCGAGATGAGTGCGATGGGTGAAATGACGTTCTTTTTGGGTTTGCAAGTTAATCAGTCCGAATCTGGAATTTTTATCCATCAAACCAAGTACGTCGGAGACATCTTGAGCCGGTTCCAGATGTCCGATTCGAAGCCAATTTCTACTCCTCTTCCGCAGAATCACGGGATTACTCCGGATGAAAAAGGGGAAGCTGTGGACTCTTCACTTTATCGTGCTATGATTGGATCTTTAATGTATCTCACCGCATCAAGACCCGACATTATGTATCCAACGTGCCTTCTCGCCAGATACCAAGCGAATCCGAAGGTCTCTCACTACGCTGCTGTCAAAAGGATTTTTCGTTATCTGAAGGGTTGCCCTGACACCGGGTTATGGTACCCTAAGGATGATAACTTCGATCTCAAGGCTTACAGTGATTCTGATTTCGGCGGCTGCAAGAAAGATGGCAAATCAACTACAGCAGGATGTCAGTTCTTAGGCAATCGCCTAGTCACTTGGCAATGCAAGAAGCAGACATGTGTGGCTACGTCTACATGTGAAGCGGAATACATTGCTGCGTCTAGTTGCTGCTCCCAGGTTCTATGGATCCAACAACAGATGCGGGACTACGGTTTTGAATTCCTAACTACTCCTATTTATGTTGATAATGAAGCTGCTTTACAGATCACTAGAAATCCTGTACAGCACTCAAAAACGAAGCACATCGATATTAAATATCACTTCATACGTGATTGCTTTGAAAAGAGACTTATCGATGTGGTTCACATTCATACCGATCACCAACGTGCCGACCTTTTTACCAAAGCATTTGATAAATCAAGATTCGATTATTTACTTTTGGTAAACGGCATAAAGGTGAAGCAAGAGTAACCGACATCGGAAAATCGTTTTTGTAAATATTAAAAAAAAAAAAAAAAATTCCAAAAATATGTTTTTACTTTATTCTATTTTTGAATTTTAGGGGGAGAAAGTTTCAAGGAAAATATTGAAAAACATTGAAAAACCGCAAAAATACAAAAATATGTCTTTACTTTATTTACTTTCTGCATTTAAGGGGGAGAAAATTCAGAAAAACACTAAAACAATAGAAAAACAAAAATGAGTTTCTTGATAATATAAGAGAAAATGATATTACATCAGAGGTCGGTCGAAACATGTTTCTAGAAATCAAAAGAAAAGAAAAAGATAAGTAGCTCTACTAATGATGTACCGGTAGACTCACGATCATTTTAAAGTATGCAGGAGATATAAACATAACGAACTGAAAACCGCGTGGGAACCGCTCATTGGCATATGGTCTTGGTACCGAAATTTCGTTTGATAGATTGCCGAGGTTCTGAGATATTCGGGGTTTATGCTGTTTATCATCTGGGTATCATGGTTGTATCTTTTACCGAAAAAAAAATAAAATAACGGGGACGCAAGTCTAGATCTTCCATGATACTATACATACGTGTACATACTGCATTCGACCTCAATAAGTGATAAACAATCACATGTCCAAACAAATAAGTGATAAAATATCACATTCATCCGGGAGTCAAGTTCGTCTCTCTGCTGTACGGAAGTACTGACCTGTTCACGGACTTGCTCCTGTGCCCTCATGCATATGAAAATCAAGTTCCTCATCAATAAGTGATTCTATCACATAGGGCTTGTTTTCAAATCAAATAAGTGACTTGTTCACATCTTATATACGTTAAAAACGGATGATAAATGGTATACTCCCCAGTAAGATGAACTCTCGTGCATACCTTGATACGGGAATGTGTCGTGAGTGGATGAACACCGGTCGGTAAGTATAAATCATACCTTAAATGTATCTCAATGTATTATGATTACACTTGATCGCTGAGTTTAAGTGGATAACAATATCGGTAATTGTGGTAGAATACTTATCCACTTCTGTAAAAGAATATTAAAAGAACATGTGTTTTGACAAAAGACCGCAAACTGATATGATTCTCTTCGCCAGAAACTCGCAAAAATATTGTTGTGTGTGTACATATTTATTTACTGCTTAACTTTTATTGTCTTTTTAAACAGTTTTGTCGTTTGGTGCATATCAGCACGACATTAGCGGTGATGTCGTTTGATAACATTCAAAGGATATTAAAATTGTTGTCTTTTATTTTATCAGAATCCAAAAACATTTTCAATTTAATCTTATTTTTGATTAACCGATGTTGGTACTCGATCAGATACCTGGCAAGCCGAGATACTTCATAAAACCGACCTTTGCAGAACTTCAGGACTCTTCTCAGCATTCTTTCACTTCCTTATTATGATGTTGCGGTTTTGGCTCAGCTGAAGGTTATTAATCGAGTCGAAGACAAGATGGTGGATTTGTTCGCCAAGAAGATCAGGTTGGAACGAAGAAGAGGTTGAAAGGATCCGCTATACAAGCCGCAGTTTCCTCGATACGAGCAGATCAGGTTCACGCTTGATCCAGAGACAAATACTGCTCGTTATCGATTGGTTTATGATCCTCCGAAGTTGATGAATAAAATACCGTTGTTGAAAATGAAGACAGATTTTCTGGGTAACTTTCGTTGCTGGGTTTATGATGCAGATACTGGAGAAGCGGTGATCTTATTCAAAGACAGTCAGGAGAACTTTCGAATGATAGATCCAATGTGGATTACTAACATGTCCAGGTCGGATATTATTATTCTTAAGGATCACGAGATCAACTACTTGGTTAGAGATCGTGCACAAGCAATGAAGTTTCAGAAGATGGCCTTGTATTGCTTCAACCTACTTGTGAATGCGGGAAGTGCATGGTCAACGCATCACTTAACGGTTGAAAGGACGTCAGAGACTTGAAGACACGAAGATCGAGACAAAGCTACAGCCAAGGGGGAGTTTGTTGGTGCACTTGTGTCTGTACTTTGTCTGTATTTTGTTATGATATAAAACGATGTCTTTTGTTAGTCTTGTATACGTCTTATGTTTGTTAATAGGTGTTTTGATGTAAGTTTGACCAAGTCAACCATCCTCCTGGTTTGACTTTGACCAAACAGTTAGAACATGGTTGTAAGTTGTCTGGGTCGAAGGATGAGTCATCGAAGGATTGTTTATATCCTTCGATGAGCTCGAAGGATAAACCTTCGATGGATATAGATGGACCTCGAAGGATATCATCCTTCGAGGTACATGTGGATCCTTCGATAGTTTTCAGTTCGATAGATGATCTTTCGATCTGACTATCTGATCCTTCGACCAGACGACCTGTGATGGATATATATACTCATGTAATGTGTTCACTTCAGAATGTGAGTGAACTTAGTCTTGTAGAGAGCGTATTTTCAGTTTGGTCAAGGTCTGTAACCGTGTCCACTGAAATACAAGAGAAAACTTTGATATCTCGTGTGTCTACCTTTCTCTTTGTAGCTTGTGTTCTCATATAAACTACCGGTTTGCATTCTAGCTTGGATTCCGCACTTGCTAGTGTGTTAAACATAACAAGGATAAGGTTTAACCTCAACCTCCGAGGGACCTACAATATTCCACCATAAAATCAGATTTAACATTGGGCTTAAAGGTTCAACCGAAAATTTCTCTATTTCTTCTTGTTTCTTATGAATCCAAGGTATGTCTCCTGTAAATTTTGTATTTTGAGTCTTATATTTTAGTTTTTATTTAGTTAGTGATAATCTTAGGGTTAGGTTTTCGTTGAGTCTAGTTTTTCAGTTCATGTAGTGATGATATGAGTTTGCGGCTTGGGAATGGGTTGAGAATATTGGCATTTGCAGGTTGCGGGTGGCTCGGTTTGGGGTATGCTCGACATGTCGGTCATATTTTAGACTCGGGTTTGCTAACATTGAGTGTGGGGATTCGGTTGGGTAAATTTTTGACATAAATTCAGATTTACAACATCCGTTTTGACCCGTTTCATTAAGGCGACACTAAAGTTTCAACTTTACATCAGTTAGCACTCAAAGTTGGTTTAGATTATGGTTTGGTTTCGGGATGTTGATGATTGTCGGGTTGGATTTGAACTTGATTTGCTGAATTATGATTGGTTTGTAGTATGTTGACGCGTATGATTCCAAACTTGCAACTTTGAATAGGAAAATTTTGCAAAGAATGAAACCTCCTTTAACTAGGCGAAAATTTTCAATGCTAAAATTTGTTTAAACTACTACATGGCTGATTTTAACCAAGTTTGGAAGTCGATGTCGGTTTGGTAGGCACTTAGGTTTACTTGAGGACAAGTAAAGTGCCGAGAGGAGGTATAGTTTGTAATTTGTGTAGTTTGCGTCTACGTTAGATCGAGTCTAGTTTAATGTTTACTTTAGGGTCTTTGGTGTCGTTTTAATTGTGTTTGAGTCGTCTTAGTGTCTTATTGCGTCTTTTGCTCACTATATTATTGATACCACTCGCCCGTACTCAATCTCCATTCGGGCGAGGTTTGGTTTATGCTTAAAAATAGATTGCAAACGTCGCTTTAACGTCACTTTGTTTTTAAACATCGGCCACGAACGAAATGCTATACGGCCGTTGTATTTGTATATTATTATATTTTTGATGTAAAAAAAATTAAAAAATACAACAAAATAAAAAAAATTTAAAAATACCAAAAATAGTTTGTGACTAATATTCTGCTTTTCTTTGTCTTGCCATACTTGAATTGTTTTGCAGAATGTCATGTGCAGGATCATCCAATCGGCCCAGTAGGAAACGAATACTCGCCCGAGAGGGGGCCCAGTGATTAGGGAGCCCGAACCGGTTCAGCAGGTTCAACCGGAACAGGTACAGCAAGTGGTGCAACAGTCCGATTACAGCAGGGTTATCGAGTATACGGGACCGGGACGTCCGCATGGTCTACGTCAAAGGATCTTGGATAACCCTCTTTTACAGTTTGAGCAGAATTCGGGGGAGTCCCAAAGGTTAGGTACTTTGCTTACGACAGAGCTGCTGCCGTATAGGAGGATTGATTGGGAGGTGTTGGATCGTTTAGGGGCAAGTTCACGGGTGGAACAGTTGTTAGGGCCAAAGTTCAGGAGAGTGTTGGATTGTGACGCACGACAGTATAAGGAAATCACGTTGGAGTTTCACTCGACTTTCGACTATAAGCAAGGGAGTTTCAATGAAAATGGTGCAATATTCTTTGCCTTGGGTAGGAAATCTTATGAGATGACAGTCCCTGAGTTTGCAGTGGCAACTCAGTTCTATACGGAAGAGGAGGTTAGGGCTCCCGAGTTCATCACCAGTCTGCAGGGAGTGTTTAGGAAACAACATGGGTTCTGTGTTCTGGCGGGTGATTTAGCGATATTTTGGAGCACCATATCGAGGGTGCCATACTTGATAGGGGCAGTTGCTAGTGATATTACTGATCCAGTTCTTCGTTATATCCACAAAATTCTAGCAGCAACTCTGGTTGGTAGAGGAGAGGGAGACAATAAGGTCAATCAAGTGAGTTTATTCTGTCTGATGTGCATGGTAGAGCAGAGGCCTGCCAATTTAGCTACTGTGTTTGCCTTGTCTATGAGGAGGTTATGGAGGGGTGGTGTTGGAGCACGTATTTATTGTGGGCCATTGATTACTTGGTTAGCTGAGAGCCTAGGTGTGTTTGAGAGGTTCCCGGCTGATAGGATGAAGAAGGGCCCTGACCCTTGTTTTATGAGTGTCCGGGATTTGCAGTCTGCTGGGATTATAGCTCACACTGATCCGATTACTTGGGAGCCGATTCGAGAGGGTCCACAGGTTCAGCCTCCGCCTGGTTCAGGTGCTGCGGAGGCTATGCAGGGTGCGGTTGCTACCCGCTATCAGAGGCCTCGTATTCCCCGTATTCGTCAGGATATCCCTGCTAGGCAGTGCCGTTAGCGCACCCACAACCCGATCCACTTACCTTAGATTCGATATATGATTCTATGCAGGCGGGTTTCGGTGACTTGCGTATGTATGTTAATGATCAGATCAGTGGGCTTAGGCAGGAGGTTGTGGCAGGTCAGAGGCGATTGGAGGATGGTATGCGAGTCATTATGCAGAGTCTTCATTCGCAGCCACCACCTTCTTGGCAGCAGTCTGAGGCAGGGCCCAGTGGGACACAGGCAGGTGATGAGGAGTTGGATGATGCGGAGTAGAGCGAGGATGCAACGATGCTGATAGTGCATATCTTTTGTTTACTTTTATATTTATGTTGTTTTGATCCTCGTTTGTTGGTTTGTACTTAAATACGTTAAACAGGTTGGTTGGGATTTTGGGATGGTTGACATTTGGTTGTTGGATGTTTGCACTAACACTTAGTATCTTATATATTATCTTTTGTTAGTGTTTGGTGTTTGCTTGATTAGGTTGGTATTAGTAGCCGCTTTCGTTCGCGTGTCCGAGGTTAGGAGTTGTTTGCTGAGCGCGTATCGAATTGGAGGGCTTATGTGGAAACGACTGACACTTTGACAGTCTCACATACTCAGCTAAGTCGTTTCCCTTTTTGTTGTTGTATATTTTTATTTATTTCGTTTGCAGTTTTTATTTTTAGGTAGTTGTTGAGTCGTATTTATGTTCTTGCATTAGGGACAATGCAATCTCTAAGTGTGGGGATGGGATACATGTAAATAATCGAGTCTTGATTATGAAAAACACAAAAAAAAAAATCAAAAATACAAAAAAATTAGAAAATTTTGAAAAATCCAAAAAAATTGAAAAATAAAAAAAATGTCTTTCGATTAAAAAAGAAGTTTGCAAATTAAAACGGAAAATGATAGAAAAGGTGAATTTTTGCTCGGGGTCGAATAATAATAATAAGAGATTAAAATAAATCGAGCTTGCGTCTAGTTAGGGATATGTGGATAGGCACGGGTTTGGTTTTAAGTCCCTTTGAGTTAATACACCTTAATTGTCGGTCTGCTAGCTGGTTTTCGCCTGGGAAATATGGGAAATTAAAACTGCCGATAATAGTATAAGGGACACCGTTATAAGTTAAAACCGTTAGAGTTTGTGATCATGCGAAAAAAAATGATGAGCTAGAAACTGAATGAAAGTAATGCATTCCTATGTAGTCTGGGTTGGGGATAATGACTTTACAACCGGATTACCACTAGGATGTGTGAAATCGACCTTGCAAAGAAAAGAAAAAAAGTACCGAAACCTAAGTAATTCGAGTTGGGGATAGCGACTCTACAGCCGGATTGCCTCTTGGTTAGGGAAAGCAACGTCTACGCTCATTAGGGAAAAAAAAGAAAGAAAAGCAATGAAAAAAAATGAAAAAAGAAAAAAATTTTGATTCTAAACTCTCTTGGTTTTGATATAAGACGGTTGGGATTTGGTCCAATGATCGTTCCTTTAGTCCTATAAGCTTGAGGCGGGAGTAGGTGGACTGTAGATTCTAGCGTGAGGCCCTAGGTAGATTGACCTCACTTAAATTAAAATCACATGATAAGGGCTTGAGATTGGACTTGGGTTTAAGGGGACAAGTATATTCGCAATCGCGGCTAACGCAAGTTTTGGTTTTAATAAAATATAAATATGTTTTGGCCCGAGTAGATATTCGTCTCTGATTCCGTTGCATAATTCTTTTTCGAGGACGAAAAAAGAGTAAGTGTGGGGATGTTTGATGTATGGCAAAGTACATCCTTTATTCGTGTCAGTTTGTATAATTTTTCGTTACATTTAGTTTTGTTTTTCGTTAGAATGTGCATACTATTGATCAAATCAAATTTTGCAGGTCTTGGTGCTTAAATTTGCTGAAAACCGAATAAAACGAGCCAAAATATTGAAACACCAAGTTCTGGAAAGCGTTGGAAAGGTCGAGGAGCTGAAACGAAGTTAAAAGCTGGAAAATCAGTCTCTGGCACCCCGTGACAAGTTTCTGGTACCCGACGAGAGACTTAAAGTAGTAAAAGAATTTTGGAACAAGGTGGGGCCCCGCCACCCAATCCCTGTTTTTCTCGCGCCCCGCCAGAGGACATAGCTGGCAGATTTTTACGAATTTAATAATGGGTTGTTATGGAAAGTCATATAAATTGATCTTTAACTTGGAAAAAACCCTAGTTACGAACTAGGAGCAACCATAGGCGATTGGAGGGCATTCTTGAGTGATTTCTGAAGATCTTGAAGCATACAAATCAGTGGTACGAGTTCGGGACGAAGAATCAAAGATTTTCTCGGGTTTTCCATTCCCTTGTTTTGTCGATTTCTTTCTTGAAACTTGTTATCATGAATAGTTTGTTAGAAATCTTTGATTTGTTTTCGTTTATGAACATGCTTGGCTAAACTTTTAAGCTACCTAGACTTGATGAATGGATTGATATAGAGTTTTTACTGTTTTCGTTATTTGCATGAATGTTAAGGATTAATTGTGTTTAGTAAAGAGTTTGTTTTATTGATTTGATGCACATGCGTACTTTAATTTGGTTTATTATTGTCATTTGCTTCGTATGGTTCTTAGTGACGGTCTATATCACAACATAGAGTCATACTAGGGTTTAAGATTTTGGTGAGTGTCTATATCACGTAAGAAATCTTAGCTCTTTAGGGAGAATCGGCCGATAACCCCTATAAGTAATTGTTAGTAATTTGCTAGGTTTTAGTGTTCTGCTAATCCTAATACCTGGAAAGTGAGGGGCTATTGATAGGTCTTACCCGACGAATTGCTTTAGACAGTCCTTGGAAAAGGTCGTGAATTGGTTTCCCCGTCGGTTTATTAGTCTATCAAGTCAAGTTTAATAATCCAAACTACCCTAGATCTATGATTGGAAAAGAGTAGGTCAACATTAGGGTACTTACACAATAATTAGACAACTGGAAAGACGTCTAATAACCGGTAGGATTAAAAGGCCTAGGTAACGCCATAA